>OOFC01008493.1:12591-39058 GCA_900323345.1 Pseudochromis fuscus
GTATCTGTAAAAAAGATTTTGAAAAAATAAATAAATAAATCATTTTCAATATTTTTGCTTTGTCAAGGTTAGAACCTGGGAAGTAAGATAAATAAACAAAAAGTTGAAGTTGTGCTCTTGTTTCTAAGAGAGGTACTTATTCATCTCAAAGGAAGGCTTTTAATTTATTTGACAAGCACATACAAATCTGTGTTCACTAATGTGATGACAGTGAAGCAAAGACATAGATTTATAGATTTTTGCCATAATGTTTTGTCAATGCTGTTTTAGCAAAGCTGAAAGTAAAGGATAATTTCAAGTCTGTGAGTCAAAGGGGAAGGGATTGCCTTTTTTCTGTGTGGGAGCATGCTTTTAACATCAAGACAGGAGGAGTGGGAGGACTGGACAGCAGATTGACTTTGAGGTTGGGAACGAGACCTGTGTTTGGCTTTAGTGAAAGGGAGAAATTACTCACTGTTGGATTTCACTAGTTAGTTGGTATCTTCAAATATATACATACATATATATATATATACTTCTACACGCATACCATCTTATGTGGGATTGGTATTTCTATGGCTGAGTCCAGAATTCATCTCCTTTCGACAGGTTGGCAGCTCTCCAGTAGCTCAATCCTCAGTGTGAGTCCCTGAGATGGAGGACGGGGCACATGTTTGCAGGCAGATTGCACATTTGAAGGAATAAATTGCTTCGCAGAGGACCAGACTCCACTTGTCTGTTCCACTCTGTGTTCCTTTGCCTTTAAATATGTTTGTTGAAGACCTGTCATATGCAGTTTTCTGTTATTTCTTTTCAAGGCCCGCTCATTTTCTGGTGTCTGGTGGTGGGGCTCAGCCGGATGGTCTGTGTCCGGAAGTGAACATGTGGTAGTGTTTAGCTTTGTAATGCCCTGGGTTTTATGGACGTCTTGAGGGAGATATCACATGGAAGGCAACCAGGATAGGGAGTGTGGGCCAGCAAACAGACTGGATGTCCAAGTGCTGGAGAACTCTTGTTATCACAGAGCTTCCCAAGGGTATACCTCAGTCCAAGGCCCACAGAGAAGTCTTAACACGGATGCCAAGTCGTCCTTAATAAGCCAAATCTGCTTCTTTGCTCAAACATTCATGTATTTTTCCACTGAAACCTCTATCAATTTGGTGACTCCTTTTGGCACAGAGCAGGCTTTAACTCCCCCTCAGTTAATGCAACGTGTAACAATTACACTCACCAGAGGCTTCTCTTCATGTGGTTGTGTTGGCTCCAGTGCATTTTTCATGTGTTTTGTTCAAATACGATTATGAAAAGCTTCCTCCTTGACATGCCTCTCTCAAAGTGCTTCACCCTTGGAAGTTAATACATTACAACCAATCAATGTTAAACACTAACTATTTTTAATTCGATGCTACATTTCTTTTCCAGAACTGGCGTAGTCCTTATCATGTCAAAAGCATTTGACCCCATTGTTTCCCTCTGAGGATCATCCAGCCTGAGAATCTGCTGTGTGAAAATCCAACTGTACATAATACAGAGGAGTGCAAAACTCAGGAGGCGTTGTTCACGTTTCAACAGATTTTCTTTTTTTTTTTCCAGTCTTTCTTGAACTGAGTTAAAAATACATTTGCATTCACGCCCCTCAGATAATTCCAACGCAACAACCCAACTTTATCAACAATTAATGCATGATTGTGCTGCTTGTATTAGCTTGTAATTAAGATTTTATTAATACTGTGTTTTCATCTGACAACCTGACACAGAAATAGTGCATCTGTGTGTTAGGACTCTATTGTACACAATAGCTTGAAGGAAACCAACAAGCTGCCAAAAAACCCTCCCACATTGTTCTCCTCGCAAATGGCTCTCCGCTGCATGATTGCTTCAGAGATTTCATTAACAAATATAACTTTGTGCATGAGGGATGGCATTGTTGTCAGAGTATTACATTTTAGCCACTGGGCAACTAGTAAAACACGTTTAAATATTGGCATGGACTTTGATCAGCTGTCGTGGGCCAACATTGTTGGACAGGTTAAGCTCTCTTGGCACAAAAAAGCAACTACATGAACTTACATCCCCAAAGTTGTGAAACAAAACACCAAGGAAAACTTTTGCCACATTTTAACTCAACTTAAGTTTCACTCCATGTGGAGGGTGGGATTTTTAGTAACTACTTGGACACGTTTAAAAAAAAAACAAAAAAAACTTTATTTTTGTGGCCAACCATCTGGTTATATGCCACCAGTAGTCATCTTCTCTATACACCTGGGACTCCAACTAGTGTGGCAGCTTGAATGTGTGCAAGCCCTCCAGGGCCCATCAGTCCACATGCAGTGCTCAGAGGAAACATGTGACATGTGGCATAATTGAGTCAGCCAGCAAATACTGTAGCAGAAACCAGCCTACTAGTCAATGCCCAGCAGGAGAGCCCTGAGCTGTACAGTATGGTACCAGAGAGAAATGTACCTGTTTCGGATTATTGAAGGCGGTGTTATTCAGTTTCATTCAGTATAGTATTTGGCCCTTGGGGTAAAGGTGAAGACAGCTCAGGTGCTGACCAAAGGGCTGAGAGCACACTACTGAGAGTGCAAGGTACCGAGGTGAGAGATTCAGCTAGTAGTAGAGAAAATAGATAATGAAGTATTAAGAGAGCAATTTGGTGGCAAGAGCAGCCAAATCCCTCCCTTCTCTGTTTAATTTGCTCTCAGCCTGTTAGCCATTGTCTGGAGAAGATCATTGTTTCCCTGTGTTTTGTTTTTACTGGCTCTCTAGTTTCTTTGTCCACGGCTCTTGCCACGTAAGACAATCCACCATGATTCCTTGTGGGCCTCAGTGGTTACAGACTCAGTATATGTGAGTCAGGATATCGTGGATGTCATATTGTTGTTGTCGTTGGATTTAGTTAGGCGGTGATTAACATGTATTTATGTTCGTCTTGTTTGGTGCATTTGGAGTTCTGTGCTGGCACTGAAACACATCAATAAGCCTAACTCTGGAAATAAGGTTAATGTTTTTTTTTTCTCATTTCAAATCAGACAAACAGTTGAAATAATAACAAGAGTAAACAAACGAGCCAATATGTCAGTGTCAGTCTTTCAATAGTTTCACTCCTATTCACTCCTCACCACACGTTGACTTGCCAAATACACGTTTTGCAAACTACTTGGGCTTGATTTGATTCAAATGTCTCAACCTCGAGTAGGTCAGTGGTTACACAATGCTGTAGTGTGTTGATATTGATCCACAGATGAATTTTTTTTTATTTTTCGAGTGGTATTTCTTGTGAGTGTTATTGAATCTCTAGTCCTGAAGCTTGAATTGAAACACCATATATGGAAATGGAGAAACAAGCCCAGTGTGTGAGATGCAGGTACTAATACAGGACGTGTACCCTGATAAAACACTAAATAATTCGTGTTTTAGTAACTTTTAGCGAAATACTTTTTCAAATTCTTAGGTCTCACTCCTCAGTGTGTAGCTTCTGTGGGTAAAATGTAAAAAATAAAATAAAAAAAAGGTTGAAGCCGTGGTCTAATGTGCATGTCTGAATTCTACAGGGCATGAAAGTGATTGGTGGCGTGCATTACATTCTGAGTGGGCTTAAACTTAGAGTGCTGAGTTCTCTAAGCTCCTAAAGGAACGTCCTAATATTTTGACAGAACATCAAACCATAATACTATGTGTAGCATTAGTATTTACTTACACCATTTTAGCAGCGCTTAATACAGTAAACAACTGCATCCCCGATGTCATTTGTTGACAGCAGACCGTGGAGTGAGGCAGGTGCCTTCAGCATTGCTTCTTCTGGCTGCCCAGGAGATGCTGCCTCTTTGATTCTTTCTTCAAATATGCAAGGCGGCACTGAGGGAGCAGATTGTTTGTTCTAGATTTCCTGGGAGACTCCCACCTTGGGCTTAAACAGAGCAGTTGTGATGATTAGCAACAAAGTGTGTTACCTCTCACACACCATTGGGAAGAGATGGAAGAGTCTCCAGAATCCTCTCACACTGCTGCTTGTTTAATGTAGAAGATTCATGTCTCTCCTCAGCACTGAAGTTCTAGTTGAAGACCGTTAACCTTTTGGTCTGTACAAAAACACGTGTCTTGAGACAAACTTGATGTTATTGCCGTGTAAATAAAGAGAAATACATGCTGACAAGTGGTGTTTACCCAGTGTGGGGGGACTCAATAATGTCTCCATTATGAAAACAAAGGTCCCTTCATTCTTAGACCAATTTGTCTATTGTGTTCGGTCACAGACTTAATGCCATTTTCTGGGATTTGTGGGGGGTAACACAATTATCTCCTTGGCTCTAGGAAGTTGATAGACAGGGCCTAAGGGAAGAAGCTGTGCTTATCATCCATCTACCCACTGTCGCATTGACAGACATGCAAACAAATGAAGACAGGGAAGTTGTTTGTGATGCTAAAGATGAAGATATCTCACATTATGTAGTTCCACATTTATGTTAACGTGTCAATCAGCGCTGCATCTCAACAATCATGTTTTCCCACCCCTGCTGTGGACTCAGGAATGTAAGGCGGGACACAAAGCTAATGACACATTTCAACCAGCTCAGCTGCAGGAATGTCACATAGCTTATTTTAGCAGCAACTATACAAGAACAACTGTGAAATAACACATTTTTGCCTACTTACAGTTTATCTCTTTAATGTAACACATTGTTCAAAACATGTGATGGCTGTTCCTTTTTGTAGCGATGTGTTATTTCATTTCAAATTATTGAAGGAAATGTAGACGAATCGATCAAGTCAATTGCTTGCCAAATATTTAAGCAGCTGTTTTTTATTAAGAAAAGAGTGATATAGAACCAAAATGCTAAACTTTTCTTGTAATGAAATGTTTTTAATTGGTTTAAGCCATCTGTTGGCGTCTTACCCATCTTGGCCTGTCAGCTTACTTTTTAATATGCATAAATGTATTTGCATTCTAATGTATGTAAATTAATTATTTTTGCTTTGTCGTGGGGAACTGTTTAAAAACATGTTTTTGAATGTCATTTAATTCTTGCTCTTATACACTGCTTAATGCTGTCAGTGTCAACATTTTGATTATATAGTGGGCTCTACATTCTTTTTACGTTGCATATAATTTCCAAAATGTCTCAGTAATTCTGAAAATATCTTTTTATTTCTTGCAGTGAGAAAAGATGTGAAGGATGAAACCGACGACAGAATGCCACAGTTCAAGAAAAAGGCAAAGGAGCTTCGTATCCTGGATGCTAAGACAGCACAGAATCTTTGTAAGTTATGTATTCTACATTATGTTTAACACCATTAGTTCACAGAGGACTTTTACTTTTTAACCATCACTTTCTATGTCAGAAGTAGCACTGTTCTTTTCAATGGCATTGACATTATTATATGCTCGTGAACAACTCAACCAAGCTGCCTGTGGAAAACACATCTGACAGTCCTCAATATGGAAGAAAAATACTTCACTGAGAAAAATAGAAAAATTTAGGGATTTTTTTTTTAAAGTTGTATAGCAGTTGTCACAAGTACATACAGATTGTGTCCAACCTCTACTAAACTAAACTGACACACCTATTATGCCACTTGGAAAAACTAATACACTTTCTGCCTCTCAGCGCGATAGTTTGTGTCATCCTGACAAAAACTGAAAAGCAAACATCCAGATGTTGCCAGAATCAGTGGAAGGTGCCAGAGTCAAAAAATTCAAAAAAAGTAAAACATACAAAGCTAAGACAAGAGTGACGACAAGGCTCAGAAAGGTATTTTAAATCAGTAGTAGCCCAAGTGGACTAAAAGCTGATGTTATTTACCTTACCTACCAAGTTCCCTCCATTTTGGTTGGGTATGATTTCAGGTGTGTGTGTGTGTGTGAGTGTGTGTGTGTGTGTGTGAATTCATCATACAAAGAAATCAGTGAGGGCTGGAAGTCTTCTAGAGATTGATGATTCAAACTTATCCCATTTCTCTCAACTCTTTTGATGTGATACCTCCCAGAAACAACATAGATGGTGACACCTCATGTAATATATGTGTTTAAATTACCAGGCACCATTCGTGGTGTATGCATATCTTTCTCACCTTTTTTTCTGCATACAGTAGCATACACTGGACTATGATGAGTATGAGTGGATACATTCCTCTGCACTGGGTGAGCACTGGAAGTAAAGGGTGACATACTCCATGAATGGAGGCTAGATGAATAATTTCATTGGAAAAAATACTGGTATCTGAAGGAGCTTGTGGAATGAACATAAGGATGATACATAGAAGTGTGTGTGTGTGTGTGTGTGTATCCATGTGTCTGTGTGCATCCGAATGCGACACTTGTGAATTTGCAAATGTGCCATTGCACATGCCATTGCACTTGTGTATTAGCTGTGGCAGTGTTGATAGGTGTCACCGGCATCTTTTATTACAGATGGGGCTTTGAATTTGTCAGGAACACACACACACACACACACACACACACACACACATCGAAAGTGTAAAAAACCTCACCTTCGCACCGGGTGGGCGGCATGTGGTCGTACACAGCTACACAGCTCTTCTGAGTTGCCTTGACACATACAACAGCATCGTAGATCATATTCACTGCCTGCCACTGAACCCTCTAAGCTCCCTTTTCAGCTTTGATGTGTGGTACCATTGAAGGATCTGTGACTGGGATGGGTAGTGGGATTACATGAGCAATTGTGATGTCAGTGCCACTTTATGTATTCGGGTATAATGATTATCATGCATACAGCTCTCTCATAAACTGTGGCTATCCGTCTGTCTCCGAAAGCCTTTGACCAGCACTCTGTAAGCTGCAGGTGGGCGATTGACTGGTGGCTAAGCTCTGATTAAAGCGAATTACAGTTGTTGACTTGAGAGAGAAATGGAGTACATTTTCAAGATATTCACTGATTAAAAAGAATCAATTGTGGCTATGATCTCTCTTTGAGGAAAACCAACTGCCCGACCTTATTAATGCACACTGGAGTACCAAAAAAAAGAATATGAAAACGATCTTTGATCTTTGGATTCTTTAAGTATGTGAAAGTTCATACAGCACTTCAACTCTGAGAGACTGACTGACAGTAAGTATAGGAGCCCTATACTTTAACAATAGGAGCCTATACTTAATGTCAGCCAAGTTTCAGTTGTACAGTTAAATTGCAGTTCCCTGCTATTGCACTAAATGTACTCTAAAATGTAGAATTTTACATTGTCTCAAACACTGTACAATTTGCAGATAAGCATTTCTTTTCCCTTTGACATTCTGTAAAAATCACACTTTGGGAAACTTTCATACAACTTTCAGCACATTAAAAGCAAACTTCCCCAGCCATTGCAAGATGGTTAAACCTGTAAGAGTGTGAAGCAGTGTGAACTGAGCAGAAAAGTTTACTGTTTGAAATCTGACCAAAGTGTACTTAGAATATGGTAGTTTTGAAGTAGTGAGTTTTATACAGAACATTAAAACAAAAAAAGTAGCACAACACATATATTTTACTGCTGATTATTGTGAAAATGTTGAAGATTTCACATCAAAACTGTAAATATGTTGATGCAAGTTTTTGCAGGTGTGCAGGAAACAGTGTGTTTTATGCTGCAGCTGTGTTGAAATGAAGGAGATTATCTTTGTCACCACAATCACTAAATAAAGAATCAATCAAACAAATATAACACAATATAATATTCGTATAACAGGTACATACATGACACATGAAAGTCAAAAGTTGAACAGCCAGAATGAGGTTCATTTTGGGTTTTTATTTGTCGTGTTGGTCATGCCGCTCCACTGTGCACTGCCCCTTTGTCCACAAAATAAAGACACAAATACAGGTTGGTGCACCTGAGCGACATCTTAGAGCTGGTTCTGGCAGGTGGATGTGCAGGTGACCTTTTTTTTCCTCCAAAGTGTCCACAAATATTGCATTGTGCTGCAGAACATTAATACACCCCCACCTGCAACACTTTGTCCGTATTGGCACAGTTAGGTTTGTGTACACCCTGGAAATAATAACCAAACAGGTGCGAGCTGTCGGCGCCCGACGCTGACACGCAGCATACAGCGAGGCAGAGATTCAACTGCTAGGTGGCACCAAAATTTCTTGATTTTCTGTACTGTCGCTCTTTATCTGCATTCTCATCTACATCTGCTTCAGTGTGTAATTTACGATGTATCTCAGTATTACTTTTGACAGCTCACCCTCAAGAGAACCTTGTATATCCAGCTGTTAGTTTACTGAGGAGACACCAAGAAACATACAGCATTTTGACAACAAACATGGATGTTCCATTTGATTAAAAAAAACGCACCCTAATCTTCAACAGATGAGAAAAAAAAATACATAAATATCGATACCAAATGAATATGGAAATAGATCTGTCTACATTTTTGTAGAGTCACTGACAATGTGCAACATCTTATGCGACAAAATTTAATTTTTCCTGAACAAACCTTATACATTATCCTTCAAATCAAAGCCATATTAAGGACATGTTATATCTTGACTATGTAGCAAGTAAATGCAGTAAATACTCTGTGTAATAAATAGAAATAGACCATGAAAAAAAAAGGATGCACTACCGCTCTGTTTGCTGCACGTCAAATACAGACATCAGGTCCCACTGCTTCAGTAGTACAGCAGCTGTTGAGTGACTCTCCTCCAACTCATTACCAAACCTCCACCTGTGACTTCCACCTGGATACACCATCAGCTCCAATTTCCACTGTAACCACCCCACCTGGAATGTGAAACACCCACCAGGTTTTTCCCTGAGGCAAATTCAGCGTACGCCTTTGTAGCCACCCAAACAAAACCATGTTGCCTACAACTAACAACATATTATTATTGTTATTATTATCGCGGTTGATATTTTGTATGTATCACACTTTTTGAATAGTATTACTTTGACACCATCCACTGTTACATCTAGATATTTTTCTTTCCAGTTTTTGTCAGTGTGACACAACCTATCCTGTTGAGGGGGCAGAAAGTGTATTAGTTTTTCCAAGTGGCAAGTTAGGTCTGTGGCCATTTTGTCTGAGGAGCGATGAGTGCTGAAATGTCTGTTTGAACCCTGCAGTCTAATAAAAAAAGGAGAGGAAATGACTCTCTTCTCTCTACATCACAACAGCAATTTTCCTGGGCTCGTTCCGCCTGCCTTATGAAGAGATCCGGGACATTGTGCTGGAGGTAGACGAGGAAAGACTGAGCGAATCACTCATCCAGGTAAGACTGATGTTCACTGTGGTGTGTTAGCTTTTTCACTCACATACATACACACTTATTTTTGCCCTCTGAAAAATGTGAGCGTGTGTAAGGGCTGGTGAAAGAAAACGAAGCAGAAAATATTTCACAAAGACTTGAAAGTCTCGTGGATAGCTTGGTGATCCCATTTTAAACCTGGTCATTTTTTTGGCACGAATCAGTCTCCTCATCCTCATGTGGACCACAGAGACCTCCCATTCATCCTTTTATAATGGCTGATGAAGGACAGGGATTGGCAAAGTCTTCACAACTCCACCCTCCTTTCCTCTCGCCTTTGTCCTAAACTGTGATTGATGAGCTTCCTAAAGGCTACTTGTTTTTGCATCCATTTAATTAATTTATTTTTTTTTAGTTCTCTCTCTCAAAGCAGTAATTAAAAAACAGGGTGGGTGCATGTGGGGTGAAGATGCATCAGTAAGCAGCATGAACTTTTAATCTACACGAGCATTTCCTGCACTATCCTCGTGACTAAAACAGTCAAGTTTGTCTTTTGTTGCTGTTTTATTTCTGCAGTAGGAGGTGTAGACCTCAGGGGTTAGTAGCAAATAGAAGATTTGATTTCAATAGAGTCTTGGCAGTGATACACTCTGCTGTGTGCATGAGTGTGTGCAGTGTTGTTATTTGTTTTTTTTGGTGTCTTTTTTCGACCAGCAGTGGGCATTGTTCAAGTGCTGCTTTCAAGCTTAAGTCCAGAGGTCTTGGGGAAAAAAATACATAACATTTGTACTGATATATATACGTGTGTGTGTCCTTTCCTGCATGGCTTATCAACAAACACTCACACAGCGGTTAGTCTGCTTCCTCACCGCTGCTTGCAACCCAGACACTAGTATCAGGTGGAGAAGCAATATATATTTAGATGTCCAGAGAGGTGCCCCCACAGGGGTAATATTTTTAGGTCTGATAACCTTTAATTGGCTGGTAATCTGGCAGAAAGCACAGGGTGTGCATTATGAGATGGCCCGCACCCCCACTGCACTGTGAAAGAGGAGGAAAGTTAAGGTGTTGACCTTTTCCTTTCCTTCAGGCTTCCTGTAGCAGAGTACTCTGTACCTGCCAGCAGGACAGTTTTGTCCCCAACCAATCCCCACCAGGACCTTGTTGCACACAGCACCAGACAAATGGTCAGACGAGTATACAGTCGTCTGCTCGGACTTCATCCACCATGACACAGCTGCCATTATACAGAACCTGACCAAACTACCTACAACAGGAAGAGGCTGGTCGTAGCTCACTGGATCTTGTTTGCAATCTCTTGAGTCATTGAATCTCTCTCTCTTTTTTTTTTTTCAAAGCTTTGAGGTTGTCTCAAAGTCACTGACATGGCACTTAGTGAACCATCACAGATAAAGACAGTGATTAGCAGACAATTGTCAAACATAACAAAAGCACAGAGACAAGAAAGAGCAACACCATCCATCTAAGATTTCCTCAGTGATGCACTTATTCAGAAGCTGACAGCTGCTGCAACCTTCTACTTCCTTTTATTCACTGTTTGAAAAATGCATGTGAATAAGCATTGCTCAGTATAACAGGTGGTTAAGGTTTGTCTCTCTCTCTCTCTCTCACATACACACACACACACACACACACACAAAAAGATGTGTCTGTTTCTACATGCTAGCAGCTAGCCGCCCCCTGTTTGAGAGACTTTCCATTGTCCCTTTCACCTCCTCTATTTCCCTCCTTTAATAATGTGAAGCAGGACAGTGCGGCTGCTAACAAAGAAGCAGGCTCAACGAGGCTCATGAGAGCAAGTGTGTGAGTCAGCATAAGCATTTGGGAACACAAGCTAATGTCATGAATTCCAGGGGGGAGGCGAGAGAACCAACTGAGTTAACTTATCGGTGCAGAAGGAGCCCACATCTGGCAAGTGTGTCACTGCTGGTTAGATAATGCTTCTAAAGACAATGCAAAGCTTGTACTGGACAATTAGGACAACACTCAAACAGACGTGTGTGTTGACTTCCAAGATAGTGTATCTGTGTTTTTCTTAGTGTGTGTTTATCTATGAAATGTGGATGTATTATTTTATTTACAACACTATAGCTATACACATCACAATTACCTTTAGTTTTACCTACTGGTGTAACTGTTTACCTGCATGTGTGCTGGTATTTTGTAATGTTAGATTATTATGGTAAGTGGATTGCTTGAGAATCAACCAAAATAAATCAACACTCATGACAAGATTTAATACTGATTGTGCCACATTAAAAGTAGTATAGTACAGTAGTATATTTTCTATCTTATTGTTAGCTTACATGTTAGTATTTATATGACGTAGAACTGTGAGACATTGAACCAATACATGTTTTTGCAGTACTTTTTTTGAATAATCAAAATAAATTCATAATTTCAACAATAACCCTTGAAAAACCTGCTGTGCTTAACCTCTGTCATTGTCAACAAGGCAGTGAGGGTGCAAGATAAAGTCTCGTTCTGCAGGTTTAAAGTCACTTTAATCAAATATTTTTCTGTTTGAATCCAGAGACAAAAAATGCATTGTGCTCCACTAGTATCTCATTAACTCTGCTGTGTTTTAAAACGCATTCATGGGCTTCATTTGAAGGTTAAAGCAAGAGGACTTGACAAATTGTGGTTGGCTGAAAGCACAATTTGCTACACACGGTATCACGAAATACCATTTGGCAGAAGAGAGAAGCAAAACTAACATGATTAATTTTTATTTACAGGAAAAAAATGTCATTAATTGTATATTTAGATAACCATCCTGGTGAAATAAGAATGAGGTGATTATAAAGCCAAACCATGAAGAAAGGCACTCACAAATTAAACAAGAAGGCGAGTGACACATGCCCAGGAAATACAGTTATGGCTATAGTTAAAGTTATACAGAGGCGCTGAAGGGGGAGCAAAAAGACTTCCCGCTGGGTGACACAGTCCTGAGTGTGGGCTCCATCTGCACAGTGCTCATCTACACTCATTATGCTGATTAATCACTCCA
Organism: Pseudochromis fuscus; assembly: GCA_900323345.1. NCBI lineage: Eukaryota > Metazoa > Chordata > Actinopteri > Pseudochromidae > Pseudochromis > Pseudochromis fuscus. The sequence continues at coordinate 24,793 of OOFC01008493.1, forward strand.
CACCACCCACTTTCAGCCACACGCCAATCACCATTTATCCACACGGACAGATGCACACACATACAGAGAAGGGGGATGTGTTTGCGTGGCTTGGGAAATAATAAAAGTGAATGCATGTGCCATTTTGCTAACGTTAGAAAGAGAGGGTGATTGTGTACACCTAAAATAACAGCAATACACAACGGAGCTGAACTGGCTAAAGGAAAAAGAAGAAACTTATTTTAATAAAGGGTGTATGTAAATCACTGTGCAATAGTTGAAGGCACTGAGAAAAAGTAAATATGCTTTAAACAGTTCTTTTTTTTATGTATTTATTGTTTGATGTAAATCAACACCAATTCTCAGAGGTGTATTTTTTAGGATACTTTGCAAATAAATTCTTCTAGGCATCTTGGAGAACTTGCCACATTTGTTCTGTGGATTTAGGGTCTCAATTGGTTTGATCTTGGTTTAGGACCAGTCCACTCCTCTTTGATTTGACTGTATGTCCAGGATGAAGCCTATATCACTTTTCATCAGCCATTCCCTGACAACTTTTCCAATCTTGTAGCTGTTAGTCACCAAGTAGTCTCTAATCTAATTAAAAGCTTTTATTCATACAGATAATATTTCAGTTGGTTAATATCATTCCTCTCACTGACTGATAAGTTTTTATTAGGTAATGTGAATCATTAGCACTAACAAACACTGGATCCTTGAAAACAGTGAAAACTGTACCCACCAGGTTGACTAAGCGCACCTGTTTTCAGGGGCAGTGAGGAGGGCCTCTCATAAACAATGGCTTTGTTTAACTGCTCTTGTTACTTGATCCGAGGGGGAAATTAACAAGGAAAAATCTCAGCTCTGTTGAAAATTCATCCTGTGACAATCGAGCAGCAAATTGATAAATGGAAGGAATAGTGAAAATGGAAGGAATCAAGGAAGCAAGAGGTGTTCATAATGCATCTAAAACTCTGTAACTCAATCTTATTATCTTCCTTCTCCGTCGACATGTCTAATATAATGATTTGTCAGCAGAATGTGGCAGTGCGCTGGCCTTGAAGTACCCCTACAATGTGTCACCCTGGCAGAGTGGATAGATAGGAGTTGATTGGCTCTCCTTATTCTGCATTAGGGCCCATCAACGCCTCAGAGATGATGTACACATCTCTGAATGCTGCCAGACAGTCCCAGCTCTCACTATTCATCCATGCTCCATATGAATCCTTGCAATTCCACACTCATTTTCATCTTCATGCACCCGACGTGCAAACATACGTACAGTACATGCAAATGGTAGGACAGCGTCGGTAATCCCTCTGCCTTCTAGTCTCTGTACAGTTGTGCTATTCATCACCTGACCAATAAATGTGTGTCCTTGCTCATGTGCAAACACACACACATGTTTGCAAGCAATCTATCTTTCTCTCACTCTCTGCCTTTGTTTCTCATTTGCCTACAATATTCATTGTGCTGCTGGGCAGAGGTCACTTTTATATATCAGGTCAGCTTCATCAAATTCAGAAAGACATCCGAGTCACCCCACTACCATACTTGTATAACAATGAGATGGAGGGGACAATGAAAGACGACAATACGCTTTGGCTCAGTGAAAAAACAGGTTGTGGCTCAGAAAGCCTGGCAGAGGCCAGTTTTTAAAGGGCTGACAGCCCGACAAAGCTATTCACTGCTATTGTTGGCCAGCAACAGAAGAAGCAAGGGAAGGGTCCCCTAGACCTTGTTTGTGTGGGAACGACTCCGGCACATGTGCTCTGGGCCTCGGGGGCCTAGTTGTATTGTGTTTGCACTTAGTTTGGCGCTACAGGATCGCTATCCCCTCCGGTTCTTTTTTAGCTGCAACCTGGCTAAGCACATATTCTTCCTCACTGGTATTGTTTGAATCGTGATGTGGCTGTGCCCATGACCTTGCTGTTATTGACTTAAGCTGGCGCCGCTTTTGTGTTTTAATTTCTTCAAAAGTCCCTCACAGACTCTTTGCCCCAGGGAGAAAGCTTAACTGGCATAATGATGGTATTTGGTCCCATGCCCTTACAGTTCCTGCCAATGGAACACAAGGAAGCCAAACAAAGCCTAGATTATTAATAAGCACTTGTAAACTTGAATAGTTTATAGTGTAATCAACTGGTACACATAATCATAAACATTCATTGTCAGGATGACTATGAAGTAATAGGCACGGAGAATAATTGTAGCTCGTATTGTTACATTTACATTACATTTATCATTTACCGTGTAATTTCCCATTCACAGGTATTAGTGTGATGTACAGCGGTGTTCATGTTATGTAGTTTTAAGTGATTCTCAGTGAGTCATTAGTGCTGCTGCTCTACATTATTCTACACTCTGAGGATGAGTGCTGCAAATAACACAAAATGCATTATTATTATTGTGTTATCACATATTGGCATTTGCCATTAATCCTTATTAAGGATGCATCATCTTCACTCTTTAGTTTAGACTGGAAGACAGTTTTGTATTCAGATCTAACACAGTAGTGACAGTTGAGACTCAGCTTAGTGACTTTGTTTGGATTTTTCTTTAAAAGGAAGCAGAAAAAGTAAAGTAAGTTCACCCATCCTAACAATGAAGAACTGCATCTTTCTCTGTTGTGATGATGGTCGTTGGAAAACTGTAAAAGAAGTTCAAGTAGTTGACAATGTTTTTATTATTGTATTACACATGGTTTGCAATCTCTGAGAGGAACTGTGTCCAAAGGCGCTGTTAGGAAGATTTCTTACTTACAGTAGCAGGGATTAAGTGGTATTGGTTTTTAGGAATTTAGATTAATGCTCAGCAAGTGTGGTCTCTAAGCTCTGAGCTGCTGCTTTTGTCTTGCCTTTTTTTTTCTTTCTATAATATTTCTGCTGGACTATTGTGGATCCCCATGTTACCTAATTGGCACATCTTAGGAAATTGTTCTTTGTGATTAAAATTTATAAATTCCTAAGTTGTCCACAATGCATGCATACCCTCTGCAATGCTCCCCCAGGCAAATATAAGCTTTTTTTTTTTTTTTTCTCTCGGGTCTAATCAGCTTTTCTTCTTCCATCAAGCAAAACAGCCTGTGATTTCTTGTGCACTATATATAGTTTAGCAGTTGCAGAGTCCCTGTGATGTCCAATTATGGCCCATTTCTAATTTTACCATGTCACATCAAAGCTCATCACTGGATTGACCTCAGTGGGTTGGAGCTAATGCGTGAACACAAAGGGTTGTATTTAGCAACTTTAGTCGGTCACTGAAGTTTAAAAGTTTCATCATATTGCACATTGAGAACCAGATCATATTCATACTTTACAGACAACGGTATTTAAAAAAAATCAAGTTACCCAACGTACTTAACTTGCTGTATATGTTTTGGTGTTATCTCTAAAAAGATGTTGTGTTTTGAATGCAGGGATAAATGAAATGATTTCTTTCTTTGTCGACCATCCATCAAAACACTCTATACTAACCCATGGATGTTTTATTTTGAATTTACTTATTTAATATAAAGTGCAAACAAAACACTTGATCCCAACAATATTTAGTGTGAACTTCCTTGTTGGTCCCACAATCACCACTCAAACACAACTCACCACAGTTCTTCTATGGACTTAAACTAATCTTAGTTTCTTCTGCGTCTTCCTGACTACACAATGTAGAGTGCAGTGCTCTGCAGGGGCCACGCCACCTTTTGCAAAACTTCTTCTTGTTGCTGAATATTCGTCTTTATGACTTTTGTTTTATGGCTCCACATTTGAAGCTGTTGTCTGCTGCAGAATGAATCTCGGGTCAATGAAATGATGAATAAGAGTCTCCACATCTAAATCACCAAAAAGAAATATATTTTTTTGCACATTATTGCAAACTGAGAATTCATTTTCAAACAAACTGCAAGAAGAGTTTTGTAGACTGCCGCAGAGCAGCTCCTTTTCCCACCCTCACTGTGAACAGGCCATGTGATCAGGCGGCTTGAAATGAGGGAGTCATCACTAAATGTTTCAGCACGCCCAGTTTTTTGGTGTGTGTGGTAAGCTAACTCGTCAGCGGATGATATGGCCCTGGGGGCTTGTTTTGCAGAATATCAGAGTGGCTTCTTAATGTTTAATGTCTGCCAATGTATTTTATATTACCCCATCTTCTTTTCAAAAGGAAAGGCTAATGACTAACACTGCACCGCCGCTATTCATTTGTAATTAGTATTGCCCTATGTTGTGTGCAAATGCGCGAATGAGAATATCAAAGAACTGCAGAAAGGTGTCCAGCATCTCTTGTATTTAAACTCAGCATGTCCTAATGAGTCAGTGTGAGCACATCCTTTTTAATACTCATGGGTTGTCATACAAGGACTTGTAAGTAAACAGTGGGGAACATTTGTATTCATATTATGATTAAGGAAGAGCAGTAGAACATATTAGACCCATATTGTGATGCATCATGGAAATATATTGTTGAAGTCAAAATGATTCAATGCTGCTATAGTAATATAAACAGAAACAGAATGGAAATCAGTGCCGTGCTTTTCTGTCCATGTGTCTAGTCACCATATATCTAATAATATCACAAATCCATGCAGCCTACACTCTGTTTTAACATATATTTCATCATCCTGACCATTGAGTGTCTGGAAGCGGTGATATATATGGAAAAAAAAAGAGCTGCATCTGTTTATCTGTGTGGAAAAACTGAAAAGGTTTCCACCAACCTGTAGCAACTTTAATGTCGGTCAGTATCATGAATTCATGTTTCCTTTAATCACAGTATAGTAGAATTTGTTTACATATTATAATATTAAAAAAATCTAGTTTAAAAGTAATTTATTATTGCCAACATTTTGTGTTTCTTCTGCCCTCCCTCTGTCAGACAAGAAATGTGTTATTATGTAGCATGAGCAGTCATATAAATAATTAAATTTTGATTTATCAGTGTTATTTTGATCCACAGATGGTATTTGTGGAACATTATTCAGCTGAATTAGACAAATGCATCAAAAACGTCTGCGGTGTCTACGTTTGGTCTTTGCTCTTTAGTCATGTTAACACGAAAACAAACATAAAAATCACACATCTTACACATAAACTTACTTTTAGATTTATTATAATACATGATTTTCCATTCATGTTCGATTGTAGCAAATTAAATAATGTGTCTGAGAAAATCTTAATAGACACTGACGAGGTTGTCTCACAGTAAACACCCGTGTTGTCAGCCTTTTGGCTTTGCACTACTTTTCTTCACCTCGCCATGGCAACAACCTTTCCGCCAGGTCTCACAGGAGTCCTCCGCACTAGCCTTGCTTGTTATTATTGTTTATCTCTCTTGTCAATCACCCAGATCACCGCCATGCTCATCCATATGCATGGGCCCATCATTACATGTAGTTGCTCATTGGCTGCAGGGTCTGGCAGTGCCCATGCCAGCCTTTGTTCACTGCTGTAACAGGTGATTGTTGCAGACTGGCACATTGTTGGGCATCATTTTCATGGTGTAAAAGTGCACATGTGGGGCAAGGCGATAAGTATGGGCCTGTTGGATTAGAGCTTAAGCAGGAGAAACGAGTCCCCCATGGGTTTAATTGTGGTTTATTTTGGCACACTGCACATAACTCTCTTCTGCATCAAATGCTAATTTAACAATGAAATGTGAAATACATTATGCGGATTTGGTAGGGCTGGAAAAATAAGACAGGAACGGAGGGGAGGTATTGAATAAACAAAGTAAAGGCAGGAGAAGGAGAGAGAGACGAGGCTTGGTTTGGTGCAATATCAAATGCATTTTCAGAAATTGATGGCCAGGACCCAAGGTACTACATGTACTTTTCACTGATCATCACCAGCCTGCTGATCTGTAGCCACGGGGTCCTGGCCAGGTACTCTGTCCTCAGGTTGAATATTGATTAAAAGCACACATATTCGCACACTCCCTCAAATGTATACACACAAGTTTGTGCACAACACAGCACAACAGTTAAATTTTGATTATGTGCAGTCCATTCAACTCCTCCTCTGGCAAAACCGGCTGCTGTATTTTCTTAACCGAGTAAAAATGAGTTTTCTGTTTTCACTCTCCAATTCTGTGTCTTTGTTTCTGTGACAGATGGCACATCACTCAAAGAGACACTCTCAGACAGCTGACTCCACAAACAAATTAATTTCTATTACTGTTTTGCATGCCGGCTCTCTCCTTTTTTTTTTTTTTTTGATTGACAGTCTCATCATATACCGGCTCTGTATTGGGATGACTATATGAAGCACTGCAAAAAAAGAAGAATGTTCACAAATGAGAGATGAGTTTCTGTGCAGTGCAGCAGAGTTCATCCACTTTTCTTCACCTTAACAAGTTTGTTTCCGAGCAAGTGTTCTCCATATAGTTTGTCTTGATGTTTTGGGTGAAAAAAAAACCGTTTTATTTATTATAACGATGAGTGATCATATGTGCATTCTCTTTTTGAAGCAAGGTTCACTGTCAGTTAATGTATAAAAATTTCATCTGCTAGTCCTTGGGGCTCACACGCATTCATGTGAGGGTGGATAAGCTTTAAGAAACATTTTGTTTATCTCTTGGTATCTGTTTTTTTTCTCTCTGTTTCTTTCTTTTAGCAAATTCCACCTCTCTGTTTATATCTTTTCCTTCTGCGTGTGAATATTTGCCTTCTTAGTTTCACTCTTAATCCTACTTCACACTCTCCATGGTAAATATAAGTGCTCAGGTGTGTACATTTAAAAAAAAAATCCCCATATTTCTTTCTAAAAGACAAATTTATTGTCACACTAAGTCTGTCAGGTTTTCCAGCCCCGACCCTCAGACTAATCCCCCTCCCCACCTCATCCCCCTCTCAACCTGTTTTCTCTCTCTGTCTGTGTTTGTGTCTTTCTCTTAGACTGCATTTCTCATTTAGTTTAATGCGATTTTGGAATCTGTCACACTCAGTTTGTTGCCTGTCAATCTGTCACTGTAGCTTTGCTCACAGAGAGATTTGAGGTGTTTGTGTGGTTTGGCAAGGTGTAGATTGTGTAAAACGCTGCAGCCTGTATGACTGATGTTCACTGTTTTACATACTTACCTGAGAGACGTTTCTTATTGTTGTTTGTTCTCCATTTTTTTCTATTAAATCACTCCTCCCTCTAATGTTGGGCTTAATTGTTGAAAATGTCAGCCTACATTAGTAAATGTTTTATCTCATAAAAAAAAAACTCTAATGTAATTGCAAATGTGTTAAACATGATTTCAAATATAATTTATTGAATGTTTTTTTAAATTTTATTTTGTTTTTGTAAAAGTTAAAATATTCAAATTAACCACGCTACATTTGTTAGGCACTGCACTTCATTTTACGAAGCACTATCTGTCAAAACTGCCCCCATTTTCATAAACAAAAACTCAACTTGATAGCCTTTGTTCCACACATTCAGTTTCCAGTTCTGTGGTAGTAACCTTTTGTTTGAGATAGATCCTGTCTACACCCACAAAGTATTGTGCAAAATTACATTTTTCTTTCTTGTGACTCTTAAGCTCAGTTTGCAAAAAAAAAAAAAAGAAGAAAAAATAACTTTTGAAACTGAACGTAATGTCTGTTTTTTTTCCCCCCTGAACTGTCAAAGGGTTGGTTTGAGAAGTAAGGTGAGCAGGATGTTGAGGAATCTTCTTGTCTGGTGATTATTTTGTTATTGATTCAAACTGAAGTCTTCACTGATTCGCCATGAGCCAGGTAGGACGCCCGCTGAGGAGTCACGGCAGGGAGATGGCACTTCCACGTTGCTCTTCATCACAAAGCACGGGGCAGAATACCACATGTTTCCTCTGTCTCCCAAAATTGAGGAGAAAATCAATTAAAAGGAGAAAAATCACATCTGTCAAGCACATGGCAGACATGGCTCTTGTTCTGTCTTTGTTACAGACCTCCCATAGGCCTTTTAGAAAGAAGCTCGGTTTACTCAGATCATCTTTAGACATCAGGTGATTCTCTCTCTTTTCTCCTTTATTTAACCCAGCTTAATAAAGACTTTATTGCTCTGAGAAAGGCTTCATCGATTGACGTGCCTCACACTGTATCTTAAAGGTTCTCGAGCTTCTTTATCATTTTGACATTACTGTTGGGAATATGCTCTCTTCTCTGCACTCGGTACGTTTCATGAGGTATGGGTCATAAAGTAGTTGCGGTAGTTTAAAGTTGGCAATTGAAGTTGACTCGACATCATTTTTTTTCACGCAGCATAACATTTACATAACTTTGTTGTTGTTGTTGGCCAGAGTGCATTGTGGATTCGGTGAGTAACGGAGAAGTGCACAGGATCACTGAAATTCATTGTCTCTTGAATGTCAGAGCAGCGTTTGCACTACTTTGGTACCCACTTTTTTTTAAGGGCCTTCAGTTGCTATAAACAGTTTGGTTAACTTTATGGTTAATGCATGCCCACCACTGCCCTGTATTAGCTTGGCATGGGCTTGCGGATGCTGTGAGACTGTGAACTTGATTCACTGGAAGCTGGCTGACAGCAGCAGAGATCAAAGTACAGAAGTGAAAGCCCTACAGATACTGTCATCCTCTACAAATGTTTAGTGAACCGTAACCTGTATCTCATTACTTTTACTTCTACCCTCTCAACTGCTTCCGTTCCTCAAACACAGATCTTTTACAGCCTGGGTTCGACAGCTTACACATTTTGTGTACGGTGCATACACCAAAACTATACAAATCCCCATGACTACGAGGGGGAAACATTAGCAGCAGTGTTTTAAGGGTTCCCCTGAGTCCCTGAGTTGACCTGCTGTCAGTAAATCTGTAGTAAACTGATTAGGTGTTGTGTGCAGTGACCTCCTCATCTGTTTCAGAATGGGAATGACAATCATAAACAATTTACTGATATTTGCATCGTGTTGCAAAATGGAAATTTAGCACATTTTGACAGCCAGTTTTCACACTGAGGGAAATAACCTGCATGGATGTCTTGTTGGACTCTTTCTGTCCCAGTCACAGAGGCATTGATTCTGCTTTGTTAAATTGTTGCACATAGTTGATTGACAGTTAAAACGTGTATTTTTTTAAATATAATTATAACTTACAAAAGCCATTGAACTTGAGACAAATAAAAAATGTTTGTAAAAATGTACACAGCTGCAACAGAAGAATAATATTAAATTATTGGAAGGATATCTGCATACATTATGTGAATGATTTGACTTGGACCTTGACAGAAATACAGGTTATATCCTGTTTTTGTTGTCTCACACAATTCGTGCAATATTACCCATGTTGGTAGTGACATAGCATACTGTCACTAAATGAAAAATAAAACCTTTTCCCAAAAATATTTGAGGGTACTCCTCATTGAATATGTTTATTTCTGTCACACACTCAGCCTACAATGTGTTTTTGTTTTTGACGTAGACATCCTCGACAGGGTTTTTGGGGTCTTAACCTGAACAATCAAATTCTGCTGTTGCTGTTTCCTTTTTTGCTGCATCTTGGCACGTGTGTTGATATGTAGCGCCTTCATCTTCGCCCAAGGCGGTAAATCAATGTGTAGTGTTGCTCGCATACTTCCAATAATCTCTCCTAGACTGCTGTGTGTGTCTGGTGGCCTGTGGAGAGGAGTCTGGCCCAGCATCATCACCCAGTCTCCCACATTGCCTCACATATGGTGCTGCCTTTGTGTCAATTGTACTCTATGGGGTTTCTGATAATTAACAAGATGACAGACAAATGAAATGACAAGCACAAGGTGGATTTGATTTTCCACTACCTTGTCCTCCTCCTTCCTTGTTTTCCAGATGCATTCAGCTGTAGCAATTTGATATGTTTTTGATTTTTTCCACTTTTTCAAAACAGCGTTGCTTTGGATTTTTGTCTGTCTAAGTCACTGGGTATAAAGTACAGCTTCACTTAAGAAAGAAATATATGCATAATATTAAAAATGTGCTGGAATACATTCACCAACAAAGACTGCCAAGGGCACTTTTCCCTCATTTGTAAACCATGCCAAACCAGACTTAACTCACATGGAAAGGCATTGTAAAAGACTTACTGTATGAGGGTAAAAAACTTTGCATTAATTGTTTGCCAGTGAAGAACAGTCTAAATAATTGGATTTGCAACCGTATTAGCAGTAACTATTGCATTGGATGGATGATTTGTTTTGGTATTGATGTTGTTTTATTCCGAGCCAATGATACATTGTCAGAGAACTTTGTTACTAATCCAAATGCTAATGTCTTTTCGAGTTCAAGAGAATAATTTGATTGTTCTCTGCCAGCAACTCAATTTTCTTCAATTGGAATTTTACTTACATGCACTTAAGTCTTAATAGGATGAAACTGTGCGGTTGACAGGAATCTGGCTCCTGAAAACGTGTTAAACTTACATTTTAGACAATTAACAACATTTCATCTGCACCTAATGCCATCGTTTCTGAACCAAAAATAAAATCTTAGTCTTAGAGTTATGTTTATTTTCCTCCGCAGAGGAAGTTTTGGGAGATAGAGTATTAATGAAGGAACAAATGGTTATATTATGATTGTAGACATTATCCTTCTGCATGTATGTAGATTTTTAACAGAGACAGTTTGGTAGAGATCAAACATGGATTACTCCTTTGCGGAGGTCCGTGCTCTGTAAGTGCTTTCTAGTTTTCTTTTGCCGTTCATTCTTGAAATGATCATCAGATATGAAACATGAATTTTTGAAGTTCATGCTTGAATAATTAGTGATACCACTGTAGTAGTAGTAGTAGTAGTAGTAGTAGTAGTAGTAATATCAGTCAATTCCAATTACACACATGTTTTTCTTAATATATCATCAACAGTTTTTTCTGCTTCTGCTGATGTGATCAAAAGCCCTCATTATTAAGGCACTATTGCTGGCTGCAGACCCTAATTGGGGGTTTGGCAAAAGCAAGCAACATTTGATTTAATGGCTCCATCCCAAATAGGACTGCATAGCTTGCATTATGGCTTACTTTTTATATAGCTAAATTCCCTGAGGGAAGGACAGAGATGTCATCATTAGTGGGCAGTACACTCTGGCCTTGTTGTCTGTGATGGTTGCTGAGGTCTGTGAGCGTGGTCAGCCAGGCCTGTGGCCCAGTATCAGTGTCTGCTCTGTGTTTTCCTTGTCTGGGCTCCCATCTGGCCACGTGATCATGCGCCAGTCTGCTCCCGCTGAATAAATTTGGAGAGCTAATGAGGAAGGAAGCTTTGCGAAGATCTGGAAAAGGGCACCTCTTCCTCTTCTTCTCCTCTGAGAAAAAGAGGGGAAAAAGTCGCTGTGGTCAATTTTATTAACTTGGCTGACCTTCACACAAACAATTAACATTTACAGAAAACACAGCCCCTCCCATTATCTTTCCTCATCTCCATCTTAATCTTCAACCTCACCATCAGCAGTATCATGTTCCTTTTCTGCTTCTACAAAGAAAATGTATCGGACGGTGGCAAATTAATGGCAAACTCGTTACATGTATTTTATAGACAATTGCAAGGTGATGCGGATTATGCAGCTGAAGGTCCCTGACATGTTCGGTAATTGGTTAAGGGCCACTACTCTCGCGGTGAAGAAGCAACAGTGAGCGGTGATTGTGTGACCTTATCTACTAGCTTTTCTGCCACGCCCTCAGCAAAACTCCTGAGTGAAATCTGGTTTAATAAGATACATTTACAGGATGAAAAATGTTTGCTTTGACAGCGTTACAGGCCGATTGAAGTTTTCCATGTGGTTCGTGTTTATCTACAAATGTGTTACAAGTGTTACATGGAAGCGTTTGTTCTGAATAGCACCTGGAAAGTGTAGTCAAGGGCACGACTCCATGTATTACTATAACACTTGTATGCTTGATGTGAACTAAGTGTTAACTAACCTGTTAAAGTGAACAGGAAAAGACTCAGTCTTTGCTTGTATGCTCTCTTTTCTCCTCCTCCTGTGAGACGTAAGCTGTCATTCTTTTCTGTCAGGTGATTTTTATCCTGACGTGGACAGAAAATAAGATTTGCATTAACAGTATCTCCCTGTGTGTGTGTGTGTGTGTGTGTTTGTGTGTTTTCTTCCATTTGTAGAACCTGATAAAGAACCTGCCGGAGCAGAAAGAGCTGAGTGCGCTAGCGGAACTAAAGGGTGAATATGAAGAGCTCGTGGAGTCGGAGCAGTTCGGCATTGTGGTGAGTATAATTTCCTGGTGCCTACTGGATTCCCACAAGAGAACACACAGTATACACAAATATACTCCCAGTCTGTTACACTCAAATGCTTGCAAGCATGCACAGTTGAGAAATTCAATTTTTTCTTCATTACTCACTCTCTTTTGGGAGGGAGCTGCTGGGTTTGGAAAGTGGTATAGCTATAAGACCAAAATATAATGTTTAGAATTTAGAGTGATGCATCCCCAAGAGTTGCAGTAATGTTTAATTCAAACATCTGACAATACAAAGGGCATATTTTATTATTTTTTATTTTTTCAAAAAACCAGAATGTCAAATTTGGCAACCTGACTTCTAAATGACAGAGGCTATGGTTTCAAATAAAAAGAAAGTCCTTTTGACTCTTGCAAAGAGCAGTTCAATCGTTTGTGATTAGAACTCAGCATCAAGAACTCACTGAACGCCATATTTTGACATCAACTGTCAATGTTGTCTCATGATAAAATCATACCCTAAGGCTGTGAACCCTGTCTGTAATAAATTCTTTGAAAAGTATGCAGCTGTAGTTCACCAGCTTGGCAATGTATCCCAATCCTCTAATCAATTTACAATGAACATCCAATGTTCTGTCTAGGTAAGATAAATAATACTGTGGGGAACATGTTGTTTACTTGGATTATAACCTTTAGAAAGTAATTGTTCCTTTCACATGTCAAGGTTTGAAAAAGTGGAAGTAGACTTTTTGTATACATATCAGGTTACTGGGTTTATAGTGAATTGAAACATGTTTTCTTTGCATCATCTTCCTGTTTTTATCAATCTATGCAGTTACACACCTGGCCAACCTTGGCCTTGTTGATGCCATTTCACAGTAGTCTGTGCTGTTACCGGGAGGACAGCTACTACTGAGAAGGCTGAGAAGGGTTCAACTATTGTACTGTAAATCTGTTTTAGAAGAAGGGGAAGTACATCATGAAGCTGCTCTGACCTTTCCACTCAGTTACAACTGTAATTACTTTTTAATTAACTGCTCTTGCCATCCATTTACCAAATGAATACCCAGCACTTTAGGCAACCGTTAAGGGAAGTGTTATCTTTAAAGTTAACTTTACAACAAGATCATAGAGGTACATTATACTGTTTTATAAAAGACGTGTTAAGTCAGACCCAAGGGTCGCAGACGTGCTCTGTCACACTGGTTATTCTCTTTACTCGTTGAAAGCTTCTTTACCTATCTGTTTTAGAAGATGCAATGAAGCCGGGGATGGCAGCTTCCCTCGTGATCCTACACGTTGTGATCATATACCTCCCCGCTGATGAAGCAGCGCCTCATTGCAGAGATATTTTGTTCCCCTGGGAAATAAGCCATGTTCAAGCTTTTCTCTGCCAGAGCTGTCACCAGCGTGCTCGCTTTCAATGTGATTTTTACTTATTGTATACAAATCAATTCAAGTGAGCGAGAGGGGAGGTGTGTGTGTGTGCGTGTGTGTGTGTGTAACTTTGCTCACACAATTCTCGGTGTATCGGACATATCTTATTTGTTTAAATTTTCTCCCATTTTCATACATTGTCCTTGGTTCCCTGTGTTTTATTTTGTCAGTGATTTAACTCCCAAGCCCACAAGTATTGATTGGTGCTGTTATATTATTTATAACAAATCTGTTTAATGGGAGATTCCTTTATCCATACAAAAGTCAGGAGGGGTGTAAGAAATGGGTAAATTCCATTTGCTAACCAGGGTAAGCTGATCTTAACTACACCAGAGATTCGACATGATGGTGAGGCCAAAGGGGGTAAAACCTTGGAGGATTTCTTTTATATCTTTGCTCACTCACCGTATGAAAAATTACTGCATCAACTCATAGAATAATGTAGTAGAATTTCTAGTTGAGAAGCATACCAGGTTCAACACTTACAAAACATGTTACGCCTCATTGAAGACAAATTTCTGTTCAGTTAGGTGTTATAGCCTGCATGTGCATTACTGTATTCCTCTTAACTTAATATGCACCTTTTTAGTGGTGTATCACACAAATAATGGACTCATATGGTATTTTCTGTTGTGGCACATAATGTTATTTTCACTTAATATGTGAATGTCTTTCAAAAAAATGCAAACTCCAGAAGTATTAATCAAAGAAGAAAAATTCATTAT
>OOFC01008493.1:39078-63643 GCA_900323345.1 Pseudochromis fuscus
TAGTAGTAGTATGTAGAAAACGAGCTAACATGGCAGTCTTAGAAAAGTAAATTCGCTAAATACATTCAGGTAAACTGCACAAAATTATTTAACATAATTAAGAAGTAAAAACCTACACAGGTGGGAGGCAGAATGTGGGAGTTTCATAAAGCTGAATGTGCCTTCATACACATATTCATGTGTAACTGATTACTACTGGGCTCAGTTGATTTTTTTTTCATACAATGTAAACTACTTACATTGTTTCTTTTTTCTTTATTTCTACCCTCAGATGAGTTCAGTAAAACTCCTGCGACCTCGTCTCAACGGCATTCTGTTTAAACTGACATTTGAGGAGCAGGTGAACAACATCCGGCCAGACATCATGAATGTGACGTTCGCCTGTGAAGAGGTGAAGAAGAGTGAAGGCTTTAGCAAAATCCTAGAGATGGTGTTGCTGGTTGGCAATTACATGAATGCTGGCTCCAGGAACGCCCAGACGTTTGGCTTCAACATCAGCTTCCTTTGCAAGGTAACACAACGATACAAGCACATTAAAAACATGTTGTGGAAATGACTAAAATATAAAGTCATCTTGAACTATAATGGTAATTCAGAAAGTGCTGCTTCATGCTGTAAACTAATGTAAGTAGAGGACACATTTCTAAATGAAAACACATTGATCTGAAATATTTTCATCTTATTAGGGAACTGTCAAATAGAAATGTTTGGATACACCAAACAATACAAACATTAGGAGGTGAGGTACAACTTGCCAGTGAAAGCAGCATCTGCGTTCGCTGCCAGGTAGAATCACAGCATGCAAAGGTGTGAAAGAGAGCACTGGCAGCCATGCACACAGCTATACAAAGCAACAACAACAAAGCTGTCAGCCCCAGACAAGATAAGGCTTTGTCATATTACAATGAAGACAGACAGAGTTTAGAGCCTTGATTTTAAAATGATAGCACAAGAAGAAGGTGGCTTTAAGAGGTTGTTGAAAATGCATCTTCTGACGGACTTTTGAGATTTCCTTAGACTATGGAAAGATTGTATTTGGAGAAAAGAACACCTGCACAAATCTCACTGCCCATATGTATGTATGTATATGTGTATATATATGTATATATAAACTGTGGTCTTGCCCTCCTGGGCGGTCTTGTGTGTATTTCAAGCTCGGGTCCTCTACCAGAGGCCTGGGAGCCTGAGGGTTCTGCGCAGGATCTTAGCTGTTACTTTTATTTTTTTTGTGTGAGTTTCTCTGCTGTCCTGTAACAGTACTGTCGCTCTTTAGAAAAAAAAAATCTATCCTGAATTGAATGTCAAATGAATAAACATTGGTATGTAAAAACACAGAAGATTGTCCCATATTGAAGAAGTATGTGTACGTTTTTAAAGCCTGCACGTACATTTGAAGCTAGGCATCCTGCAGGTTTTCTGTGCAGAGGAAAAGCTTTACTCTGGTGAATGTAGGGTACCTTTGGTATTCCTGCAAGCTGACTGAATCAGTGTGGAGTGTCAGTGTAGAGCCTGGTAACGCCTCAGGGGGCTGATTGGGCCATTATTGATGGACAAGAAAAAAAAGTCTGCTTTCTCACTTTAGTCAATCAAGTAAATGGCCCCCTGGGTGGCAGGTCTAGGGTACCTAATGGGCTCATCAGGGAGGAGGTTGATGATGGGAATGAGCAGCAGAGGGAAGGGCACAAGCTGACCTACCTTTGCCTCAGACCTTCAGCCCTCTACTACAACCTCCTGTCCTGTCAAGGACACACAAATCTCCTGGGAGCCAGCCCAGTCACATATATTCAGTAAGATGAACTTCTGCCCTGTCTTCACAAGGACATTAGTGAAATGTTGATTTCACATCACTATACTGTAGTGATGGATAGGTGAGTGTAAAATATGATGGGAAAGAAACAACTGTTTTCATGAACATAATTAGTAAACATATAAGTCCATCTGCTGTATGAGTCAAAAACAAAGCAGCGTTGCTCTTCTCTTTAGATTCATCTCTGCATTACTGAGGGAAAAAAAAACTTGAGGTACTTGACTTAGTAACATCTACCCAACATTAATGTGACCTTGTGTTATCTAACTTTTTCCACACTTATTATTGCCTTTGTTAATGTGCCTTCGACACACATGTTTGTATTAGAACATCAGCTGTCAACGTGCTCCTTGTATTCACAGAACATATTCTCAGCAGTGGCCTTATGGCCTTGTATGCTCTTTTATATGTGTATACATATATATATATATATATATAAATACAAATGCAGCCTGTCTTCAGATTTAGACTAATATGCAGTTTTATGAGCAATCATACAGTGTGTTTGTCCTTTGCTGCTGCTCCTTCTACAAAAGTTAAATTGAGCAATGAGCAATTGAGTTTTATATTAGCATCACCACTTCTTGGGTTATTAGTTAATTATTGTCTTAGTTGTTTCCAATCTAAATATTTAAGTGGAAACTTGTTTGCTTTTAATATATCTTGCCACTCTGAATTCTCACATATAGGAATGTATTGAACTAACTAGTGAGGGATTTGGAATAATGCTACCTCGAGGCAATTTATGTTGTGAGAGATTGAATGGTATCACTGTTCAGAATTTGCTTTCAGCGACACAGTAATGAAGCATTGTTTTTCCATCTACTTTAAATAAACAGATTTGTTTGAAGTACCATTTATACACACTCCATCCTGCTGCCCCATTAAAACATAATGGGATAAGACACATTGTAAGCAGCTACTGCAAAGAAAATGGCACAAGGCTTTTTGTATGCAGAGTTTAAAAAAGCAATCCAAGATAAGGAAAACAGCTGAGGAGCTCTGACAGTAGAAGTTTTTGTTTTTTTTTTACTTTTAGCACAGACTTTAAAATGGCCTGGACAAAGGCTGGACTAAGATTAAAATGGCTCTGGACCTGACGAGCTCACTACAACCTGTGCCCAGATACTGAACAGCCCCTGGCACAGTTCTCACGATACCTCAAAGCTGCATTGACTGAATTTCCTGATGTAAAATAGTGTGAAACTAACATCAGCACCTTGAGCTTTATGTGGATTCCCTCTGCCCTTACAGAGGCCGTCAGCAGGATGTGTTACCACTACCAACAATACCTCCTTTTCATCTGAGCACACTGTGTTTAAAATATACTACAGTATATATATACACTATGTAATACAATGTGTTTGCTTCATCTTGCAAAGTATTTCTTTCAAAATAAACTGTTCCAGTCTTTGTTTGAATTAAAAATGATAAGCTCTTATTCCACTGTACAAATGATTTAATTGAAATTGAACTTATTACTTTCTAAGTGCATGTGTGTGGGAGAGGAGTCAGAGTGGTCTGTTTGTGAATAAGTGACTTTGCATGCTATTCTGGACTTAGTCCAGTCTTATTATTTCAGTAATATTCACCTCACAATGCTAATACGCCTCCAGTCTCATCAGTTAATTGTAATGGCTACCTTATTACCTGAAACCACATGGTCTCTCCATTTACACCCACTGCACTTAATGAAAGCCCAGTGTGCCCATCGTCCTACCCTGTATGGACACTAGATTAGTTCAGGTTAAAGATTCCACTCTAAATCATAAGCACAATTTGTCAGTGAGGCTGTGGACATTATGCTATAGTCTAGAAATACCACAAATCCACTGTTTTAATGTTTTGGGTTTTATGTTTTGTTTTGTTTTTTTTTTACTTCTCTCCCTCTCTTAATTACATATTACTAATATTAGTCAGCAGATTGAATCAGTATGCCAGAGATACACTTTTTTGTGCAGTAATGACAGTTTCTGGTATAACAATAAACAAATTAAAATTTAAAATCCATGAAATTAAATTGTGGTTACCCAATGTGAGCAAATGATTGATCCTCATCTAATGAAAGGAAATGTGTGTGTTTTTGAGTTGGTGTGCGACGGCGCGCCTCTGACTGCTTGTAATTGTTTCACTTCGCTATTGCCTTAATGTGTGTGCGCACGAGCGAGCACACACACACAGACACACACATGTTTGCATGCGTACATGTGTGGGCATGTCCGACTGCAGGCTGTTTACAGCGCGGATATTATCAGTATGAGTACACAGAGGTGGGTTGTGCTAATTAGCTTTCCCAGCATGCCATTCGAACAGCATGGCAATCACGGTAGGGAATGAATATGGAACAAGTTTTCTATGCACTGATGTGAAGAAGAATCTCAGCTTCAGTGTTTGAACACAGACAGACACGCAGATACTTGGCAAATACACAACAGCACTTTCATTCAGACTTTCTGCTTCGCTGCTTTACTCTCAGGGGTGTGACTTCTGCATAGGTGTGTGGTTGTCTGTTTTTATTTAGCCATCGGTAATTAGTTATGACACCTAAAATACATGTTAGGTCTTTTTTTTGTTTCCTACTCATGTTCTGTAAACAGTCTCATGTGGAAGTTCCCCAGAGAAACTTTACATTTAGAAATATAGTGCACTAGGTATCCTATTCATCTGTAGGTGTTGTCACTGAGGCATATCATTATTGCTAAAGTGGTTGGATTTTCCGAATTTCAGAGATCATTTAACTAACATATGGCATTTTATTTTTAGCCACAAACAAAGCGGTGATTAAAACCCTGTGAAGAAAATTTATTATTCTGTTGTTTTTTTCTTTTTAGCTCCGAGACACTAAATCCATCAGTCAGAACACAACACTTCTTCATTTCCTGGCTGAGAAGTGTGAAGAGAATCACCCAGAGATTTTGAGGTTTCCAGATGAACTGGAGCACGTGGAGAATGCCAGCAAAGGTACGTCTAGACGATCCTGTCACACACTATCACATGCACTGTTGTAATACTAGCGTCTGGGGAAAGCTAACATGTATATTGTGCCACTACCAGAAGGTATCTGTTAGTGAAGTGTGACCTTGTGTTGGTTTATGTAAAATAGTTTTTTATTAACACTTTTGCATCCATTACTTATCAGTTTGATTCCATGACAGCAACTAGCTCTCTTTTTGTGACAGGAATAGACTTGTTTGTCCGACCACACTGTCATTCAGCCTGTCAATAAACTAATTCCACTTTAATTCTATTCTCGAGCATTTGGTGGAATCCCCTGCAGGCTTATTTACTTTGTTAGTCTCGTAATTGGTTATTTAATCTAATTCAACTAATTATGCACTTGACTGAGGCTGCCAGCCATTGTGTAAGTGGACTGAATAGTCTTCACGCGCTGTATATATTAAGATGTCTATATGCGTGCATTTTGAATTATATCAACTTTGTCATTTCACGGAAATGAATTATTCAAGGAAATGCCAGTTAATTGACTGAGACCAATAAATAAATTCCCCTTTCAAAAACCCTCGGGAACTATTTAAGGAGTAGGGATGCAAAAAAAAAACAGTTTACTCCAGGCACACCATACTTAAACTGCACAATGTTATCTCATTGATCATCACATACAGTTGAACTGGATTTTTCATGGGAAGCTGTTGCAGGAGACTACCTCATTACAGGTGCTTACATGACTACAAGAGTTGAATTTTGATTATTCAGAATATGTATTACAGTCTGTTTTATTTTCACTGCTTTATTGCACATTATTACAGTATGTATAGGATGTTTAGGTAAGGAAATAAAGAAAGGTAAAATCTCTGATGGTTACCTTAAAATCTGTGTTATTAAATGTACTTTGAAGCAGATCACAAAGGATCAGAGGGTATGTGTTGGTCCATTCTGTTTCATGGGAAAGCCTTGACTGCCTTTCCAATGGTGGGGCAGTGCTTAATTATTTACCACTATCCTCAGATCCTTTACAAGCTTTTAGTCCTCTTTTAGGTGAACTGGCTAATAAAAACTAAAGCTACCTTTTTACTTTAAAACACTGAATACACTATACACATAAAGTCAAGAACTATTCATGCATGATAGCCTCCAGTGATTGTTCTCCACATAACTTTTCACTAACCCTGACTTTGTTTTCTCTTTAGTTTCTTGTGAAATAATTCTCCTTCAACTTAGTCTTTGTTTTTTTTCCCAAATATTTACCTGGTTTCTGTTCAGAATAAATCTGAACTCATGATTATTTACTTACATAACCAACCTCTGTTTTAAACCGCCTTGTTGTTTATTTGGAGACCCACGTGTTGTCAAAATATTTGACCCATTAGATTTTTCTTGATTGCATAAATGACAGTAGAAAGCGCATGGAGAGCACAAACTTTCGCTAAGGCATAATCCAGCATTACAGATGCTATAGACTGAACACTGTTTCCCTCTTGTGGTGAAAGAGCAGCACAAATATTATATCTCTCAAAAAATAATCAATAAATAAATCTGTGAAATTATTTTTTGTATGTTGTGTTGCTAATAACCAAAAAGATCAACACAGGTGAAAACATAGCCTCCTTGGTAGAGGTAATATTAAATAAAATAAATCACATCCAATCTCTTGAATCAAGGTAAGTCTTATGTGAACAAACTTGGGTAAAGCCTGAGCCTGTTATGTCTGACTGAATCAAATCTAATCAGCTGGCCTTCTGTAATAACTGAAAGTTGTACAATTAATAAACCATCATTGATAAGTGCAATCAGACAATCTCTAGGAATTTATTTTTTTCTCTGCCTTGATTGGATGATTCACACACTTTCAGTCTAGTTTTTATTTAATTATTTTTTTGCCCCACTGCAGTCATCTGAGTTTTTACACTTTTTATTTGACCGGTTTGATTCAATCTAATTCGATCCAAATCAATCCAATGCAGTTTGGTTTATATAGCACAAAATCATGGCATAGGTTATCTCACAGCCTTTGCATTTACATAGTGAAATCAGGCCTTACACTATTATAGAGAGAAACCTTGCAGTTCCCCTTTGGGTAGCACTTGGTGACAGTGGGGTAGAAAACATACCTTTTAACAGGAAATAAACCTCTGAGAGCACCAGGCTCAGGGAGGCTGGGCATCTACCTCGTTCAGCTGAGGGGAGGAGAGCTGGGAGAGTGAAAAGACAAGTGTTGAGAAACAACAAACAATAAACTCTAGGCAAATTGCCCCGGCCAGCAACTGTAGATTAGAGACATAAAGCTCCAGGGCCAGAAAGGTACAGGAACTACCTACACAACATCAATGAAATGCAGTAGTGACATCTACATGCTTGCCTAGTGAAATAGTCCAACAATAATTTACATTTGTGTTACTTTTAGCTATGCAATGAATATTTAATCAAAGGCTAATTGTTAATTATTGTTAATTGCATCATTGACAAGTCCATTTTTTGTGTCCTGCTGCGGCATTTAGTGATAATGGCTACAGATAGCAATAAAAACCTGGTTTTAGTGCTTTTAGTCTGAGTTAATGCACAATTCTATTACTATTTACTAAAGCATTTCTTAATGCAAAATGTATTTATTTATTGACTAAAATTGATCAACTCATATGTTAGTACTGTGCTGACCATGATGTATTCTCAGCTGCATAGCATAAATTAGATAATGACAAAAGGGAATTGTATAATTGTACTTTGTTTTTTTTATATCAGTCAATACTGAATACTATAAAAAGTACTACGGACATCATTTATTTATTTTTTCTTTTAAAGGTCTGGGTTACCCAAAAGTAGGTGAGCATATATTTTATATATCAAAAATCAGTATGCTCAGAGACCGCACTGCACACTGTGAGCAGATGAGAGAGAGTGTCCTAATAGAAGCTGGAGGGTAACAATAACTAAGACAAGTCCAGCACAAGTAGATGTTCCCTAAGGACCCCCCACCACCCCCCAGGATTCAGCTATTATCAAAGCCTACCTGTATCAAGGTCAGTTTTAATTAAAATTCACATGATTATGTAAGGAGGCAGGGGCACCAATGTTCCTGATGGGACCCGGACAAGGAGAAGGACCATACTTTTTTGTTACTAATGCACTGTGAACACATGGGGTTAAACAAATATTTTCTCCAAAATGAAATATTTTCATGTGACCATAAAATTATTTGGGTGGCAGAAAAGGAGAAAACCATGTGTGGGTTTGAATTAAGCTTTTAACAGATGGATTGTTTTGATATTTGATTTAAAAAATGAATATTTTACTTCACTTAGAAAAGTAAAATCAAATTTTAGATGCTCTTATTTGAACATGTCTGCATATAGTATAAAGATAACAAAACTACATAAACACTTTTACATATTGATTTTAGGTGCCAGTTATGTTAAAGTCTTATCAGTGATATTTATCTCTGTATAATTAATCATTTAAATGCTGTAAGTCTGACACAGTCAGCACCGTTTCACCCATATTTCCATACATATCACACTGAGCAGGATTAACTTATACAGTATGATACAGATTGACAATTTGTTAGACATTGGGATGGTGATCTGAGAGATTCCTCTCCAAATTTAACCTGTTGTCACCCCTTTAGAGGAAAGTTTTGCCTTTATGGTTTTCTTTGTATTCAAACTACTGCCATATATCACTGTGAGCTCCCCATCTGCCTGAGCAGAGGATCTGTAGCCTCCCCTGTCACCGTGTCATCTTGGATCTTTTCTGATAAATCACACTAAGGGGAGAAGGATTTGAAAGAGGTCTTGCTAGCTCAAAGTAAGGGCTCAGACCTCCTCATTGAAAATGCTCTTTTTTCCTCATTGCCTTCCCCACAAAATGACTGTACTCTGTCCCCGCTCCAGCTGGAGATTTCACAGATGTACAGTACTGCGAAAAGGTTTTAGATACTTTAGATGCTTCATGAAATACATTTGACTTGCGTAGTTATTTTATGACTTCCCCATTAGTCTGTAAATATAAAATACCTTATTTTAGATCAAGGGAATCCCCCACAGTTATTCTAGCAAATAGTGGAATATTCCATTGAAATGTAAGTTGTTACAGAAAGTAACCAAGTGCTATTGTGACGTATGCTTTGACAGTTATCATAGTGCTAATGAACCACAACTCAATATGTATGTTGAGTTTCATGTAAAGAACTTATCAATTACAAGAGGGAGCATAAGAAATAACCACAAGGTGGTCCTCCAACATCTATAAGGCTGGCACAGATCTCGTGTCTGACAAGTGTTTCCAGATGGACTGTTCAGGCTTCTCTGCAGAAGCACACAGAAATAGGCAAGGCTAAAGACTGGAAACACAGTGGTTGGCTTTGAGAGCTGACCGAACAAGACAAAACACACATCAAGCTAACGTCAAGCAGCTTCGTCAAAACTGGCAGAAAACAGTGAGACTCTGACATATCTGCCTACAATCCGCCATGGACACCTGGTCAGAAGTGGTCTTTATGGAAGATTTGCAGCCATGTGTCTGATGCCATTCCACCTATGTATGACAACACAAGTGGGGTGCAGACAAATGGAATGGTGCCCTGGGCTGATAAGTCAATCTTTGAAATGTTTGCGTCCAACAGACAGCATTTTGTTCTCTGAAGGGCTGGAGAGCAGTATAAGGAGGAGAGGATGGTGGAGGTTCCTACTAGGTTTGGAGCTGCATTTTGTGCTAATATTTTGGGGATTTGGTCACAATCAGTGGTCTCCTAAATGCTGACAGATGCACAAGCGGTTTCTTATCCATCATGCTGTGCCATTAGGAAGATGTCTGATCGGTCCCAAATTATCCTGCAGCATGGTGTCAACCCGAAACATACAGCTCGAGTCATAAAGCAGTATCTTCAGCACACAAGAAGTCCTGCAGCAGATGGTATGGCCCCCTCAGGATCTGGGATTACATGAGGATACGCAGAACAACTTACTTGACTAGTACCTTGAAAAGCTATAGTGAACAAGAGAATTTGGGCTATTTTAAAGGCATAAACTGGTCACACCAAATATTGATTTCATATAGGTTTCATTAATTTTATTCATTCATTATTTTTGAAAGTATCCTTTTGAGGACAATGCAGTATATATACCCTTTATTTAAATAGGTTCTTGCCTTATCGTGACCTTCATTGTGCTGCTTTATGCTGATACACTGTATGTGCATGTGTGTAATTGTTTGTGCATCCTGCTGATTTTATACCAACTCTTCAACTATTCAGCTGCTGAATCCATACACCGAGTGTTCTCCAATGCAGAAGTTCATCCTATGTGCATCTTTCCTTATTTTTCTGGAATGATGATGATGATGATCGTATATAATATGCTCTAACTCATAAATGTACCATTGAACATTGAGACTGTAATTGTTTGAAATGTGGTCACAGAGTCTACTATTTTCATACCCCTGACCTCATCCTAATGGTGGTGGCAAAGCCTTGAGAGAAGTGTCATTGGCCAATTTGCCTTGTTAAATTCCCCCCAGAGATGAATATGTGGGGCCTGACAATGGGAACTAAGTCTGTGTGGTGATTCCACTCAATCAGTGGCGCACTGACAATCTGTCTTGACAATCCGGGAAAAGAGGAAATATGACACAAATGTTCTCATAAATCTATTTAGTATAAGGCATAGCCAAGGGCAAAGTACTTTGGAGCCTGTGAGAGGGAAAATGGAGAATGAGCGGAGTGAAAAAAAAAGATGAACTCTGAGGATATTAATACCGCTGTGAATATATCTATTATCCACATTCATTTCAAGGCACTGCAGCATAATAAAGCAGTGCCCATTTCCCATTTAAACTCCTAGCAGTACTTGGCTCCGTATTACGTAGACAGAATGCCTTTCTGGATAGGGTGGGACACAGAAAGGATCATTTGTCTTTTGGTTTCAGTGGAGCTGCGTGGAATCATGGGGTTAAGGAGATGTTCCTTTGTGCCAGTCCAGGGTAGGGAGGGTATCTTACTGAAGTCAGCTGCAGAAGCTTGAAGGAATGTGAAGAATGCACATACTTCAAACCAAACACCAAAATACTGCTGCAGTAGACACACAAATGTTCATTTTGTGAGAGATGTGCTCGTCCTTGAAAAGGAGCACAATTTAATTCATGTCACTTTTCCCCAGCGATGGTGTTAGATTCCCCTGTTTCCCCTGCAAAAGGACTGATCTTAGCACCTACAGCCAGTGCAATTACTATTTAGGTAAAACTACCAAACACATATACCCAGGGTGTACTTTCAGTGCTATTGCTGAATTGGTTTCTAATCAGCAAAATATATCACATCAAAAATGCAGTCTCTATGGCAACAAAGATCCATATAAACCCATATTGTGAAATGAAATGGAGAGAAAATCAACTCAAATGTTTACAGGAAAGGGCAGCTACAACTTGTGTTAGGTGTGTTAATTGAATTTAAATTAAATTAAGTGCCTCTATTCATTTCATGTTTTTTTCCATAGTAGCTTTACTAGTTTTTCTTAAATGCAAACATACGTTCAGATAACATTCTTTCACATTGAAGAGATTAATGTGACTACTATCAATATCTAATGTAAGGCTGTTTGGAGCTGTAAGATGTAAGTTAAATTATTAGTATTTATTTTTATTGCCTTTGTAAAGATGTTAGGTATTCACCTGTGTTTGTCTGTCTGTTAGCAACATTCTCAATGACTGTTTTTATACCAATATCAGAGGATGGGATCCTGTCCTGAAAAAAGTCCTGAAACACCCCTCTGTTATAGACTGTTATAATTACCATATATTTTGATACAGTAGTGTTGGTCTTCAGCCACAAGAGGGCAACAGTGTTCAGTCTATAGCATCAATGCCACTGGTTGATGCCTTGATCAAGGTTTGCATTCTGTGAGTGTGTTCTAGTTTTATAGATATTTATTTTACCTTTGGTACTATGGGGCATTAAAAATGCTTTTACATAAATGCTTTGGATACTGACTTTGGAGAATTAGTGATGATTGAATGAACAGTAGTGAATTGCAGTTTGACTGGTATAAAAAAAAAATCAGGATGAACATTTTTCTTTTTAATGTCACCTGCTGTTTGCACTGGGTAAGTGGCCTATAAAGTGTATAATTTAGTGTACGTCTGTGTGTGCCATAAAGGAATGGCCTATTTACGTGGTTTTGGGTTTTATCCATTGCCAGGTCTTTCTCCCTTGTGGATGAGAACGCCACTAATGAAGTGTTCTCCCATCTTTAAGGGGCATACCTTTGAGGAAATAGGTTACTATAACACATGTGTCTCCTGACCTCCACCAGTGTTACCTTATGGTTCACCATTGCACAGTAACAAGCTTCTTGTTATCAATTTTTGATACCTTCCCTCTTCTTTGTATTTCAGCACCTCGTTGCCATCTCGTTGGGCTCTCTAAATTAGCACGTTTTACTACTTTTCTACCATGCATCCACTTGAAATATTTTCTCAGAGTGGGAATACCACAACTAGAGCTACAAACAAAGCCAACTCAGTCATCTCAACCTCTCAAAAAAAAAGCAAGAAAGACAAATAATAATAACAACAATAATAATCTATTTCACACTCAGTTAAGTTTCCCTTCTTAGATTTGTAGTCAAACTTTTCCATTCCCGCTTACAAGTAATTGAATGACAATCTGACTTAGGTGCATATTAATATTCTCAATGGGAATTCCATTTGCCTTTTAATCATGGGAGTTAATAGGGTGTGGTATAAGACTCACGGATGTGCAGCATCTCAGCTTTATTGTAATTTATAAAGTGGGAAATCACAAGAAGGTGAATGTAAAGGAATGTTGTTATTTTTATTTATTTTTTTAACCTTTTTATTAGTGTGATTTCTACCATTGTTTTACAAATATGACCTGAGGCTGTGTACATTACCTCACTTTGGTAAAGTGTCTGCGAGCCATTGAGATTGCTTCCAGCAGCACAGAAGCTGCTGGTGACTGTGGGAATTCTGACCAAAAACCTGATCCCAGAGGCTACATGTAGCTTCAGACCTAGTCCACTGACCCTAGAGTGCACAGCTAAGACAACAGTTGAGTGGCTTTGTCTCAATGTACTTATGAGTCCCAGCCACAGCCTGGGTTTGAACCCTTTTGAAAATGTGTGGAGAGACATTGAAGATTGCATTTCACTGAAGCTGTCCATCTAATCGGACTGGGATTAAGTGAGTCTGCAAAGAAGAAGGTGAGAAAAATGCCCTAATATAAGCAGGTGAAAGAGTAGAAACATAGTTTGCCCAATCACTATTTTTTAAACCTCCCACAGCCCTGAAACATTTTTTAAAATAACCTGATTAAGTTTTTATTGTCAACTTGACCATCTTTCTCAAGTTATAAAAGTTAAGATAATGTTCTCAATGTTAGTAGAGTGGGACTAGATAATAATAGACGATAAACTGGGGCCTAAATTACTTTTTTCATATCCCCCCAAAAAAGTTTTTCTTGAGCATGATAAAATCTAATATTAATAATTCAACCAGTTTTTGTTATAATCTACTGAAATGCACATAGATGTATTCTTCTGTTGTGTGTTTTGTTTGGGATTTTTGAATATCACGCTGTTGGCTAAAATCATAAAAGTATAAAGTCTGGTTAATGATTGTGCATTTGTTTATATTTGAGTGCCTGCTTGTGCTAAATCTATCTGCCTAAATTTTTCCATCTATCATTTGGTTAGTTTCAAGGCCTAAGCACCAAGAAAAAAGAATTCATCTTTTATACATCAAAGGAATTAGGCAAGGGTACTTGTATTATTGAAGCTACACTCTGCAGTAATACACAAATAATGACAGTCTTGGGAGTCCTGAGACCCAGATTTTACAGTTTCCAGTTAAGTTGACTGGACATTTTATAGAGATTTACATGACTGGAGGATTTTTTTAAAGCAGAGAAAAACAAAAACAAGGAGCTGGTTCATTATTTTCAGGCTAGAACACTTCAACCCCATTTTGTGGTGGCCAACGAGAACGAGTAGAAAGAAATGACAATGACTGATACACTGGCAGAATTTCAAATTTTCCACAGTCAGGTCCAAGGTATGGCTGGAATTCACATCTTTGTATTATTTTCACACCAGTATAAATCAAGGACACCTCACCATTTTCACAGTCACTAGAAATGGAAACAAATTTCTCACTGGTTGCTTAAGGTATACTCATCCCTGGACCCTGAAAGTAATAGAGCAGGATCAGCAGGGCCAGCAGTGTAAATGGACAGTCTGTCATGGAGAATATTAGGAACAGGAAACAGACCTGTCTAGCCTCACCAGCGCAGGATGAGTGATGAGCTCTAGAGACTTTTCTTTTTTCAGTTTTTCCTTTTTTCTGTACTCACTTCATGGTGGGTGAGTAGTTCATTGTGAGACCAAACAACTATTCTTTCTCTGTCTTCCTCTTCTTCTTCTTCTTTTTTTTTTTTTTTAGTCTTTTTGTTCTTTCTGTCCATCTCCCTTTTACCTCCACCTCTGATTTCTTACATCACCACTTTGGCCAGCCTGTATGAATGTAGACAGAGATAGACACATGCAGGGAGGCCAGCAGCCCTGCTTAGCATCAGGCTCCAGTCCGTGACAGCAGATTTCAATGAGAGCTGACAATGGGACCAGGAATGAGAATAATGCTTTTTGCCAGCCTAGAAATTCAGCCTGTCACAGTAGACCATTTCCCATGCTGGGAGTGTTTCATGAGCTGAGGTGAACAAGGAAACTCCATTTCAATTGCAACTCTTTTTTTTCCCCTTTTCTTTTCTTTTTTTTTTTTTTTTACACTAACTTGTAACTGGAATAAATCCACCTCTGGTTTGAAATCATTGTGGTAAATTTAAAATTGTCAGTAGCTGATCAGCAAACACTACCCAGCAGGTAGTTTACAATTACAATTACACAATTTACAATGGTGCCTGTACTCGTCAGTGGTTTAGCTCTGTAGTTACTCGATTTGCACATTATTACAATGCTTGACATTTGCATTTGCTCAGGACATTATTGTGGAGTTTGATTTGCAATGTGCATTGACAAATGCCGACACGCGGCTTCTGACATGTCATAACAATGGTTGTGCGACATAGTCATTGACAGGACATTTAACCAAACATTAGGGAACTTTGAAGTTGTTTTTTTCATGCAGAGACATGTGAGAGGATGTCTGTCATGCTATTTCTGATAAGTAAGATAATGATGACGATTGTTGTACAAATGAGCAGGAAATTGAGTTTTCTCTGAGGTGATCCCTGCACCCTCCAGATAAGGCCTCCTCTGAGACATTACAATAACAAGTGCTGGGATTTGTGATATTGACTGACTGGAAGAGCATAATCTACAGTGCAATATGCCCACCCTGTTCAGGATTTATGCTGCATGCCTGTGTGCTGGTTGAGTGCTGAGATCTATATTTAAAAGGCTAAGCTCGCCAAATCATACCATTGTATGGTAGATATTATAGGTATCATACTATTGTTAAATACCCATTTCAGCATTAAACACACTTTGTGATCCAGGGATGACTAATGTGGTTTTGCCTGACTTCATTAAAGTTCATAAAACGAGCCTGTTTTTTTTTTTTTTTTCTCCCATAGTTTCTCACCTGTCAAGACCTAACTATCTTATAATCACCTACTAATTATTTAAAACAAAAAATAAATAACAGAGAGTGCCACAAAATACCTATAAAAAATTGAACAATGTTAAGCAAGACAGGTAGGTTTTATTAAATTACATATTACCAATTACTGCATCATTAATTAAGTAAAATCAGTCACATTGGGGTAAACTTATTGATGTTTTTTTTCTCCTTTTGCCTAATTTAATACATTTCAGCAAGTCATTAACAAGTCCCGGGTCTTCCACTGCACTTTACTGAGATTTTATTGAGAAAAAAAAACAAAAAACTTTAGACCTCTTTAAACTAAAAGTTCTTTTTCTTTTGAACACATTAGAGTATAGAGTCATTAAAAAAAAAAATCCAAAATCTAGGCTGGAGCCCCAGTATTGACTACGTAAGAGAGAAGTTAAATATTTAATTTGCTTCTGCATTTGTGTGATCCTTTTTACTGCCTTGAAAGTGAAGACTTAATGCTCTTGTCTCAACCATCATGTAGGCAGAAATATGAAATGTGCTTTAAGTGTTTCTCAGAGATTAGGCATGGTGCGTCTATGTGTTGGTGGTGCTGTACATTCAGGTGTCATTCTCTTACGGTGTTATTCTCTTGAGAGCAAAGACCTCCCGCAAAACTAATTGCTAACAACAGAAGCAGTCACTTGTAATTGTCGGCGGAGAAACGTCCTCCAAAACACTGGTTGTATGAATCAATACGGACCTTTTTTTAAGCTAGTGACATCTTTAAAGTCAGAAAAAAAGAGCGCTTATCTCCTTTATCTAATGTGCCAATTGCAGTTCTGTTCATCCTTTTTGTCCTATGCTCACAAATCCCACGCCATGGAGAAAAATACACATCATAACAGACATGCTATTTACCCAGAAAGGCAACAGATCATTTACTGACTAGGTGGTCATTGTGGTAAAGTGCCTCTGTTTTTCCCTCCATTCCTTCCCACACTCTCTGCCGCTATTGACCACTGCTTAAGAAAAACGTGTCTGTGGATGAAGTGTTGTCATAAGAATCTGGGCAGCTTTCACCAACCCCTGTGTGTCAGTGGGGGTGGGAATTGATTTTGGATACTAAATTGGGTAATTTTTATCATGGGCTGTCATCAATATATAATTTAAAAGCATGGCCTGAGGCAAGCATGGCAGTGCTGCTCATTGGAGTTTTACTAGGCCCAGGGGAATAGGCTCCCCTGTGCCCCTTTCAGTTAATGCATGCCACTATGTGTGAAGATTCCACCATCACTCGTGATTTATACCCCCAAGAGAGGCAAAGATATAGCAGTACATAGGCATTCGCTGTCTGTACTGCAACATTTATATGGAGCTCTTAGGTTTTTGCAGCCAAGATCGTGCTTGTCTCTATCTGTCATCTTCCCAGTGTTTGTTCTCTGAATGCCTCACCTGTTTCTTTGTCTTGCCATTTGAAGAAATCATGCGCTGGAAGATTGTGGAGTAATCTCCGCTGTATACGCTGCGAACTAGTGTATAAATCATTGTACCTACAGTTGTGTCATGTGGTGAAGCATTGAACAGGGTGAGGGAAGAAGGGTTCCTGCGGCCAAAGCTGTTTGGCGTGCCAACTGTTTGTTTTTTTTTCTCATCTCGGTGTGTTTTGGAAGGTAGGATGAAAACAGGTACCCTTGTTATGATATACCAGCCAAATCCACTTTCACATCAGAAACTGCCCCGTCTGTGTAGTACAAACTATATTGTGTTTGTTTGCTTTTATGATGTAAATCGCGCTGATCTCCTCTAATTTTGTCCTCAGGCTTTATGGAATGAGTTTAATTTAGCAGCCAGCCCTTTATTTCCAAAATAAATCTAACAGGTCCTTACAATGACCTTTCTTTTACATGTTGATGATTTGCATTTTCCACCTTCTTTTTTTTTTAACAGCTCTGTGATATGGAGTCACACTGTGTGATCCATATTCAAATAATATTTAAATCAGTTGCACCACATTTGCATGTGAAATTGAGGATTTGAAGCCAGGTCGCCTGCATACTGATCAGAGGGACAACCTTCATTGGAGGGAGGGATGATATTGCAAATAAATGGGATGGGGGTATTAATAATTGTCATGAAAGGGGTGTTCTATATTGTGCTCCGCCATAACAGAGTATTTTCCTCCCATGTAATGAATCTGATATCATTCTCAACCCCTGTGCTTTCAGCTCAAGAAATGATTGTAGTCTCCTCAAATAGAGAGGCCCAGCCATGGTGTCACTTTTTAGGACAAAATTAACCACAAGATGGCAGCTTGTTCACTCACCCAAACACAAACAAACAAACAAACAAACAAAAAGCTTTTCATGAGGAAGAAAAAAAAAACAAAAAACAGAAATAATGTAACTTTCCTAACTTTTGAAAATTGAACCAATACAACTCAAATTGCCTGCTTATGATGCTGGTACACCACAGAATGCTTTGAAAACTAATGACAATAACATGTAAGCACAGTTAATGTTTGGTGTTATGCCCTTGGCTGCCGAAAAACGGATTAACAATTCGTAAATTTGGGTGTAAAGGCGGAGCGTATTTAAATATGGCGGCATCGTGTTTTTGTTCACTTTTTGTCAGATTTACTTCCAAACAGCTTGGTTTATTTCTGCTCAGGAATGGCAGAATCCAACAGTGATGCTGATAGTTCATCCCGAGTTAGTGGGATTTCAGACCGTGAAAATGATTTTAATCCTATTTTTGATAACGATGATGATGGAGACTGGTTTGCGGGGTTGTGGAGGTTCTGGAGTTTGTGTGGACAAAAGAGCAATATGCTCTGCCCAACAAATAAGTTTTCTTTTGATATGTGGTTTATGGGGTCTGGCATGTAAAATGAGGTTGTCATGGTGAGAATTAGGCAAAAATGTTGAATATCGCTGATTTTTCCCGGGAAGCCACCGTTCAAGGTGCCAATAATCTCGGGGTAATGCCGGCGAAGGGGTTAAAGTATCCCAAATTTTCTGCAGTAACACCTGTGCACAGTTTTTCAGTGTACTCGGTGGCCATGCTGTTCCAAGCATCTTGGATAATTTTCCACAGATCCTCTGTGAATTTAGGCAGTGAGTTATTCTGTCTTTTCATGTAATCCCAGACTGACTCCAAGATGTGTCAACCGTAGTTCTTTGGAGGGGGTGTACCATCTGTTGCAGGACTTCCTGTCTTTCTTGCCAGTGTAGATAGTTCCCGATGTCTCTGGCTGCATGTTTGAGGTCATTGTCATACTGCTGAATGACTCTGGGATCAATCAGATGCCTCCCTGGTGGTACTGCATAATGGAATTGAAACACTAGAAACACCCAAAACATGTGTGTGGTGTAATAGCAGCATGTTTGAAGTGTCTCTATAGTATGATTGTTGTTAGTATTTAAAGGATATTGTTTACTGTAGTGAAATTAGCATGACAAAGACCTATGTAAACAGGGCTAACCAAGACATTTGCATAATGTTTCACAATGAGGGGGGTGAAGAGGGTTACATAGGATACAACATCCTCAGTGGTGTGGAACTGGAAACATTTATCTTTAACTCAAGGGTCAGGTTATCCACACATCATGGCACATATCTAATATCAAACAAGACAAAAAATGTACCCAGTGAATGTCCCCATTTTTTGTTTTTTGTTTTCTGGCAACAATAGAAATTAAACTTCAACTACAAATAAGTGTTCTATACTACAATAGCCACCGGACTCATGACCTCCTTAGACTTTCCATACACCTTGAAAGTACCTTTAGTTGTGCCAGAAATTTCTACTTCATCTGCAGTTTCTTCTATCGCCTCTGCAGTTAATCGTCACCACAAATAAATGAATGCAGATGTCAGCTAGTAACATTATCAGGACCGTGGAGTAGGTTACTGGACACTGTGTTATGAAGCAAATAGTCTCCACTGTATTTCACTCCACCAGCAGGTTTAGCATCTTGTTAGCAATTATTGTCCTATTCATGGACTACCTGGAAATGTATATGATTCCTGCTAAAATATACAAGAACATCTCGGACCCCTGCTCTTTTAGGCTGAGCTGAAAAAAAAAAAAAAAATCTCATGCATAGTTTGCAATCATTGTACAGATTGGGAAACTCTGTGGACTCAGTTTACAATTTCACGGGTACAGATTAGAAAAGCATTGCCATGGATTTCAAATCCACATCATGCTCATTTATGAGTATATCATTTTATATATCATATGCATGTTGATATTAGTTATGTAGAAAAAAGTTCTCTCAATAAAAATGTGCATACCAGCTTGATTGTAGACCACAACTCAGGTGTCTTGCTCTCACTACTTTTCTTCTTTTTTTGCCTTGACATGGCATACCAGCTGAGACCTGCTCTTTACCAAAAGGTCTGTTTTTATTCCTCCAGCTGAAGCAGAGGTAAGGAGGGACAGAATCGATTGTTGCAGGCCAAATTGAACCTGTGTCGAGCTGCAGGCAGCCACGAGATAAAGCCTCTGACGCTGTCTGCTGTGTTTATCATCAGGTGGCCTTTTCTGTGTGTGCTATGCTGCGATTTTGATGTGTTAAGTCATAATAGGGGAGCCACCATTCTTTGGAGAGGCTGCCAATAAAATCGCAGACAGAGGGGATTATGTTTCATGTCAGCCCATTATTGTTTCCAGCTTCCCCTGTACACTTCTTTTTTCACCTGTAGAGGCCTCTGCTTTCCATGCCGTTTTGCCATGGTCCATTTTTGTTCGTTCTTAAGATGCAAAGTTTTCAACGTGGTATTCTTTAGATGGTTTGCATTTTATTCACAAAGGTCTTTACCCATCAGCAGGAATCTGCCTGTCATTATAT
Organism: Pseudochromis fuscus; assembly: GCA_900323345.1. Lineage (NCBI taxonomy): Eukaryota > Metazoa > Chordata > Actinopteri > Pseudochromidae > Pseudochromis > Pseudochromis fuscus. The sequence continues at coordinate 59,275 of OOFC01008493.1, forward strand.
CAACCAGCTTTGTTTAAATGGTTAAAAGCAGAATCATCTATTCATTCATTGGACTTATCACTCCTGCACACTCAACGCTGCAGTGAAACTCAAACAATGAGCACTTTGATGACTACAGAAATACATCCTGAAGCTGTCAATCTTCTTGTTGACCAGTTTACTCTGATAGAAAACTGTGTTGTGCTGTGTTTATTGACTGTCTGTTAGATACCTCAATTTAATATCATACTGTAGGTATGCTTTAGTAACCAGCAATAACTGAAGAGTCACTTGCTAAATTGCTGCATTACTGTTAACTCTGTCCTCAGCCATGGTTTCTCCATCCACCAGCAGAGATGATTTGTCACTGTGTGCTGCTGTGAGTGTAAAACTATGTGTACATAAATATGCCAGAGCAGCAGAGTCTCTCGTAGCTTTTTTGACCCTTAGTGTGGTCCAGTTTTAAGAATATCCATTTCACAATGACCTGTACGGCCATTACACAACGGTATGAGCCTCCATGTGCTGAATAATACTCATGTCTTCACCAGGTGGGCAACAGCCTTGTGGCTAATTGAGTAGGTCATTAGGATAAAATAACACTGACTCCGGTTTGTTGGTACATTTAAAGCTTTCTTCTTGGATGTAGTCAATGATCATCTCTTCTTTCAGGATAGGGCTATAGTTTCCAAGATAATGTATACATGCTGGCTAATCTTTGGTTCACTGTGGTGGCATACACCCTGACCCCTGGTCTAAGGGAAAAACGTTGTAGAAGTTTTTATTGGCTAATGTACACCTGCAGGAGTCACTACCTGCTGCTTGAATCCCACACAGTGAGAGTCAGGTAGTTGACTTTGTGGGTGTGAAGCAGCCTGGACATTACCCACCTGCCACCATACAGACCCATCATTGTCTGTCAAGTTTTATGACTTCCTCTCGTCCCACTCTACCGTGAAGTGATGACCACCTTCAGTGAAAAATGATGGAAAAATGGCACATATTTGTGATTGCAACTGAAAGAGCCCCTAAGGGATAATAACAGGGTAATTTTCCCTCCTGTCCATATTTTTCTATTCAAAAAAACCTGACCTCTTCGATAATAATGTTTCACCGTCAGAGCCTTCTACTTCAAGCCTCATCTTCCTTCTTATATACATTTAGGAGGAGACAGCCATCAAAAACCCTTGATGTTAAATTGTTGGTGGAATTGTCCTTGTACCATGAAGTGGATGTACTCTTCATGTCCAAATACTGACTGTCCAACTGTCATAGCAACAACACTCAAGTGTTTTGGCAGGTGCTGAAGGTGATGTTGATGTGCTTTCTCCTGTTCATATTGTCCTGCGCAGAGACTTCTGAAAAGGATCACCCTGCAAGAGCTGCGAAGACATGCTTCTCAGCCGATACCTCATTCCACCATTTTCCCCGTATGAAATGGGGAAGGCTACACTGGCATCTGTTGAATAACATGGTGACCCAGTGGCTTCCAAAATAAAAAGAGCATGCTTTTCCACCTTGAACACTTTTTGACACCATAGAAGAACATTTAACCACATTTTATTTGAACTTTGATCTGCTATTCACAGTTGAAATCTTATTGAGAAACACTGTCTAAATGCGGCGTTAAACCAGGAAAGAAATAAAGTCCACCTTAAATTAGCCTCCAGGAAAACTCTCTCCCTAGCGGCTGGAATCATTTTGTAATAATGATTCCCCCAGGATATGGTTTACAGGCATATCTGTGGTACTTTGAAGGTTAAAATTTCATTTTCTTGGTGACCCAAATTCTTGGAGTAGTACTGTACATTCAGGGCAATAACAGCTCTCAGCAAAGCCTAAAGCTGTTGGTTATTACAATAGGCTGACTGGCTGCAAGCTACAAACCCCCCTAAGTAATGGCTAAATGGGAGTGCACAATGCAGCTGCCTTGGGCTACAAGATAACAGCACAAACACCCCAGTAGTGTATGTCTTTTGCAGTTCTAGGTCCCTCATGGTTTTTTTTTGGGAGTCTTTTGGCATTTAGCACCTTAAACAGTCCAATCTTAACTGTTCCTGTGAACAGTGCTTTTGGTAATTCATTTTCAGGGATTGTTAAAAACAACAACAAAAACAAAAGAAATGTGTTTTAAAGTGTCTCAGGATATAGATTAGTATGAAGCAGACTCATCGCTGTGATTTGTGTGAAAACACTGGGGCCTCATTCACAGTGAAACACGTTAACTGTCAGGATTATTTTGTTGTTAATGCAACTTTTTGGGGTTTTTTTTGTGAGTGTGTGTGTCTGTTGCCTGGGGCCTGTACCGTGAAGCGAGATTAATGGGTTAGCCAGCTTTGTGCTTAACTCAGGTTTTTATGTATCACGAAGGGGCTTCACTTTAAACAGGGTGAATCTGTTACCTGCTGCAGAGCAGTAAACTTCAGAGAGTTAGACCCACATCTATCATCTTTACAGGATCCTGAAATTCACTAAAAGTATATATGTCTGTATAAATTCATATATAGCCCAGGATTTGTTATACTTTGTCTGTTGGCCTGAGGAAGTTGTAGACTGCCATGTGTCCTCCTCAGTTCACATGAAGTCACCAGCTGCTTCTTCTCACTTGTCAGTGAGATGTGGTAAATGGACCGCACTATTTTACCCTACGGGACAAGCACTTCACAATTTGTCTATCATTCACACAACACAAACACACCAATAATGGCGGATCAGTTTGTTTGGGAGCAGCCAACCTTTTGATTTCCTGGTAAGCCACAAGTACCCCCTCAAAGCTTACAGCCCCCGACGTCCCCACACAGCCAGCCTCCCATCCAAATATTAGCCAGATCCAGTTCTGCTTAGTTTCTGATGTTTAATGAGTTCCACTGTTCTCTGGGTGGTATCGCCGTACGATTTGAGTATAATGATCCCCACCTGTCTCTGCAAAGACACCCAGACGTAGTAGTAGACGCTACAAGTGCAGCATCAACAACATGATTCGTGCCCAGCTTCCCACCTGCCGCCCTGCCCGTTGTGTTTAGCGTGACATGGAGCCAGTCTAGAAGCACTTCACATAAATGATATTGGTATAGGGTTTAGATATCACTTTAATATTGAATTTCTTCTCTTGTTTTTATTTATATTTGTGTATATGTGCGTGCGTGCCAGCTTGCATTATAACTTTTACTGCCAGTGTGCCTTACAGCGTGCTTTCTTTCACACATTGATTAATGCAAGAGCCTGATTGTCTTGTACCATTTCCAGCAACAACAAAAAAAAGCCAATCAATTTTCTTCAGTGTTTCCGTGTGTCTTGGTCATGCTACATACATCACAGTCCTAGATTGCTCCCGATGCTATATTCAGCTACTCTGTATGGGGGGGATAAAAACAAGAAAATCAGCCAGTTAATTCATCTCCTAGCTCGAAAGTCTCATTACCCTGCTGATGAGTTTAAGGATTGCCTGAGGTGGAAAGGGGCTGTGTTTATGGCTCGGCAATCGTGCGTACAGAGTCCCGTCTCATGTGGATGGAAAACAAAAGACATGTCAACGCTCCAGCCAAATGAATACTGAACACATCCCCGCTTAAATACTTCATGATTGTACACTTATTTAAACATGTGTTTCTGAAGGAGACGTTATGTCCTCTTTATGTGGTGACTGCTAAATGAAGACAGATGTGGTCGGAGGAGGAATTGATCTGACCTTTCTCATCATGTAAGGGATATGAATCTCACTGCATCCACTTTATTAGTGTGATATAGGGACAGAGGAAATCCTAATTTAGGCAGTTACATTTGGGTCACAGCACAACTGCAAAAATGGAACAAGTATATATAACCTTGCTCTATAGCATTTTTTGAAACTACCTATGTATCTATTTTAGCAAGTAGTTGAAATATATTGTACGCTTAATAGGAACAGGTTAATAATCTGAAACTAAAAAAGTCTTTTTAGAGTGTATATGCATGAAGAAAGAATTAATAACTAAACTGTGTACTTTAAAGATTCAGATGTAGTCAGATTTTCCTGGGGATTTGGCACCACTTGGACAGGGGCACCAGTTGACTTTTGTTCACAGGAGCCTGTCGGGTCGTGTTTGTACCATAACTGCAAACAGAAACAATTTAAAATTCAGCATTTGATGCTGAAAATATGAACTCATTGTAGGTGTTGCTGGCTCACACCCCTACTGAGGCACAGAAATATACCTGAACATTAAGAAATAACAACGGTGAACACTGTAAAGTACTCTCAGTAAACAACAGAAGTGTAATTTTTCCTCAAATAGAAATGGGTAGTAAATTAAATCCCAGTTCACAGATAATGGCCGGGGATGTGGTTGACATACCTGCTACAAATAGAGGCCTGTATTTGAGAAAATATGAAAGGAGAAGTAGTGTGGTA
>OOFC01008497.1:2005-26746 GCA_900323345.1 Pseudochromis fuscus
TTATCAACAAAGTGAAGGACTATATACACACTGCAAACTGCACCTGTATGGCAGGGTAAGTATTATTGTGTGCTGATTTCACTTTCTTTGCCCTAACAGAAATGAACATGAACTGCTCAGATAACTTAAAAATCTAAACTGCCAGTGTCCAATATAAAAATGATAACAGGCTGATGGCATGCACCAAAACCGCGGCTAACGCTGCTAATGCTAACAGCTAGCTTCCACACTTACTAATGAGTGTCTGCACAAGATAAAAAACACAACAACCAGACATTTTGATGGGCTAAATTTCCACGTGGTTCTTCCCAGAGAGGTGCAGACAATACCAGGTAAACAATGGGACATAGCACTTCTGTTGCCAAAATGCGCACGCAGCTTCTTGATGACGTAGGCAGTAAATGGGTCTATAGTAAAACACGGTAATAAGTAAATTGCTTATTCATGAGTGTCAATATTTTATTATTCCAAGTTTGTATTGAAACATAACTTTGTGAGTCTTTTCTTTTGTTTACCATTATTTCAACAATCATGTGCTTTTAATTATTAGAAAAGTAAAAGCTTTGAAGTCAGTATAAGAAACAGTATGAGCTTTTTAGAGCTTCTATTTGTATCCTAAAATCCCAAATCAAAAGAAAACAAAAGCATTTTTTTAATCTCACCATATGGGTCATTCTCCTGCCTCCCACCCCTCACGCTCCCATCTGATAAAATCCTCAGGTGGTATCCTCCGTTCTGACTGTAGAGCCTGGTCAGTGCTGGTTGCTCCTGATTGGACAGGTCCAGGGTTGCAGATCCGAACGGCAGCACTGTAACGTCTCCCTCAGACATCCTGCACAGAGTCTGAGGTGCGGACGAAGCCGAGCGATGCCCCTGAGTCTGCAATGACAGAGGAGACCCTCCATGTTCACTGTTCATTTCACCCGGTCTGAGACACGAGAGGACGCAGGAAAGGGAGGACAACGCCGCCTTAAACATATGATTACAGGAAATGCTCTCCTACCCAGCCAGCCAAAATCACTCTGTCTCCCTGTCTGTCTCTCTGTTTCTCTGTCAGACACTTTTTCTTTTTTTTTTTTTTTTTTGGGATGAGACCAAACAGGGATCAGATCTGGTCGGAGGCCAAAAAGAGCAGATACATGACCGGACTTGTTTTCCAACTCCACATCACTTTGATTCGCTCTCTGTGAAAATAATTTCCAGGTGGCGGTGATGTAACTTTGCACCTGAAGTCAGTGCACAAAGGCCAGACAACAAAGTAAACAACATGTGGACACAACAAATGACAGAGGCATTTTTCAGTAATGGCTTTACTCCCCGCTGGAAATGTTGCAAGTACCTGCAATCGTCTGACAAGCAGGAGGCAACGGTTTAACACATGGTATTGTAATCCACTGATGAAACACCGGAGTCATTCTCCTCACACAGTTTGAAGCAGCATTTTATATTAACACCCTACTTTCACTTGGCTTTAGGAGATTTAACAGTCAAACAAATCACCAGCACTTAAAATCTTTCCACACAGCCCGGTTTGTCTTACCCTTGGATCGTCTGCTTCCTCAAAAGCTTATCCAAAAAGCGATCAAGCCCATTTTAAAGCCACAATGTCAGTGTAATCTCTGTATCCTGGACTGTAGAGATCCCAGAGCAGCAGTAGCTGTCATGAAGTCTGTCCTGTCAAATGGAAAAGCAGTGGCAGACCCTGCCAGCGGTGGTACTGTAACAACTCTGCTCTTTGTTATCATTTCAAACCAGAGGTATATAGCTGCTGTAGAGCCAAGCCATCCCACATCTGGAAGGTCTTGAAAGCATTGGAGAGAAGAGGGAAAAGACAGAAGGGAGAAGGAAAGTGAAAGCCACAAGAGGAATGTAAGGCCGACCCACTCGCAGTCGGAGCTTTTCCTCAGAAAAAACCTGGGGAAGTGAATTTACGGGATATGGGAGTTTAGTTGGTGAGACCAGACCGGCTTTGGGGACCTTTGGACGGAGAGGCAGGTGGGAATGACGTCAAAAGTCCGACTGATGACCGAGTCCGAGTGCGTGGGAGGAGAGACTGAACCTGTGTTTGGATGTGGGGGTAAAGCTGAAGGGGATGACGCTCAGGCTAAAGGTCCACAGGGACAAGAAAAGGTTACTGGAAGTCAAACAGACGTGAGGTTCAGCAACCTTTAACCCTGCAACACTTTTGGTGACACTGCCTTTAGTTTTCACGTGTGTAGCCTGGGTTTTGATTAGACTGTTTGTCGGGGCATTATTTGTTTATTTGCTGCCATTCAGCTACCAGAGTGCTTACATCTGAACTGTACTTATAATGAGCTCGTTACTTCTTCTAAAGCAGCTTAATCTTAAAATTTGATTAACATTCGTGGTTACATGCCATCAGACATCACCAAGTGTTATTCGTGAATCAGCAGAGCTAACGAGATTCCCGCAGCGACAACACAGCCTCTCTAATTTAATGAGTCTGACACCTACCTGTGAGAAAGTGAAGTGACAGTGTCCCGGATGTGCCAGCATGTCCTCTCTTCTTAGCTGAGCTTTGGGTGAAACAATCTTTGTTGTGTTTTTTCTGCCAAACTTTCTTGTCTCCACTAGAGAAGTGTCTGGACTTTAAAGGCTTAAGTATGTATTTGTACTCCCATCTCCCCCACCCCAACCTCCTAATAACGTCAGAGGACTCATTTTAACAGGCCAACGTCAGGACTAAAATTACCTTCCTTGACTACAGAGGAAGAGAGAGAGAGGGAGAGGAGGAGGATTCGGAGACAGAGTGACGCATGTGTCCAGGCGATGGGATCCAGCCAGAGCACTGATACATTCTTATAGCAGCGTCCTCTTGGAGACACTGGTGAGCAACACAGTATAAACATTCATAAAAGACACAAAGGGAATGACTTCAGTTCCCAGAATTAGTTTTACATAAGACCCCTGCAGCCTGAGCCAGGTCTCTGATTAGATGCACTTCCCATAGGATGGTCAGGTCATGTTACAGAAATACGGGACATGCTTCACATTTTGCAAACAGAATACTTAGTCATGCGTGTGTTGCACATATACGTAAGTACAGCCATATGAGGCATGGAGTCAGGTTTTTTTTAAGGTGTCACTCTGCCTCTCAGTTTTGTAACTTGAACCCAGCAGTGACACTCTTTAAAGATAGTTTGTAAAACAGCTAATGAATGAGGAATTTAAAAAGGAAATAAAACTTTATTATTGCAAGAGGAGAGTACAACAAACCTGACTTTAACTCTAACAGAAGATTATGGTTTGGGACATTTAGTTTATAATATATCAAGAACAAAGCAATTTCTATTTTTGCTCGCTTGCACTATCTGCCTCACACTTGCATGACAGTAAACAGCAGTGGAGTGTGGGCGAGGTGAATTATTCACAATAGTGACCTCGTCTTTGTCTTCTTCTAATGGATACTTCAAACTCCTTCCTTCCATAATTCATCCTCTACAGTAAATCTGAATTTTAAATGAACTCGCCCTCTATCTCAGTCAAATAATATGAAACTCAAGACTATGTGGAGGGTTGGCCATGTTGACCACATTGCCGTGAAGTGAGGACCTACTTTTCTCTCACCTGTTCATCAGCAGTGGGACACTTCTCATTTTTTCTAAGAAGTTGTTTACATCTGTTTACCAGCAGATGGCAGAATAGGTCAATGTTGATGGTCGCACAGAGCAGGAAATCTCAACACAAACTTTCATAAAAAGTGTAAAATTGAAATGACACTTGTGTTGGATAAAGCTTTCTTTGTGCAATATATGAAAAAGATCTGTGGTTCTTTTACTGCATAAAACTGGTGCACTCAGACATCAAGGCAATATGTTTCCTTCATTGTGTTCATGTTCAAACCTGCATTAATTGATCTATGTTGATGTAGTAATATATAGGAAAAGTATTATTTAGCTATTGCATTTGCACATCAGAATTCATTGAAAGCCGTGTTTGTATTTTCCTGATGAATAAACTTCTATCAGCACATCCCAGAGTAAACATATTTGGCTGTTTAGCGGCTTTACTGTGTTGAAAAGTTATTTTCAAACCTTGTGGGTGTTTCAGAGCTTTCATATGAAAAATGATTTTGATGGGAACAGTGAGAGTGACCTAAAACCTCAACACCAAAGCAGTGAGCTGAAAAATAGACGTGAAAAGAGCTGCAGCATTTGGTGGGAGCATCATTGCGAGTGACCTGTTTCACATTATGCATTGATTTCATACATGAGGCAGTACAAATATCTGACAATACACAAAATGAACCAAAATCAGATTCCATACAAGCTTCCTTATTTTTCTTAAGAGTTAAAAATGTGGATGTGTTACACCCAAAATATTCAATGTGACAAAGGAAATTGATGAAAGTCAGGTCCATAATATTTCAAATCTGTCTTCAAGCAGTTATTTATTTAGTCTCTTTATCCTTTAACTATTTTATAAATGAGTCTTATCAGCAACTTTGTAAGACAAGTCTCCAGCACTAAAGACAGGACTGTGTCAGGTACTGGACTACAAACTGGTTCATTCTGGTGCTTGAACTTAAATCTTGCATTTTTATAACTTACGTACAAACAACAAGAGATGACCTTGGCTGTCTTTGTACACCACATAGAGGCAGATGGAGACATAATCCAGATGCATGCTCTGCTTTGACAGAGGAAGTAGTTTTTCTAAATCTGAAAGCTGTTTGCCCACATAAGCCACAAACACTTGAGCCAATGTCAGATATGCAACACTTTATATTAAAAACAACAGCAACATGAAAACAAAGTGGAGGTTTCACTGGCAATTCAACAGTGTTTGTGGCTGGATCACATTCGGTCAATTCAAATTGTGGTTGTGTAAAATTTCAGGGGCCTTTCTCTGATTTAATATGATTTACTCCATTGTGTTCTTGGAGAAAATAAGTTGTTTAGGAGTTTTATATCCAATCAAAAGTTAAAACACAGGGTTGTAAATGTGGATCAACACAGGCAAGAAAAGCAAAGGCGTCTCAAATAACTTTTATTCTATTAAAATCTCCCACTTTAGCCACCCTTTGTTGTTTCTCCGATGTCTGCTATGAAAAAGACCTACCCGTCCATCACATTCAAAAGTATGTTTTTAATTCAAAAGTAGAAATTACAACAATTTCAGAATTAAGGTGTCTAACATAAATTAACAGAAATCTGTTGCACTGCAGCATCCAGCCATCAGAGGGCGGCAGAGCTGCTGGTGATGATGATGATGATGATGATGATGATGATGGTGGTGGAGCCTTTAATCCAGGACAGATACCCTCCACAGAAATTCCCCGCTCTGGTTGAAATGACATCAGCGTCTCCGCCCACTAACCAACTGCATGCAAAGATCGTCTATTCCTGTAAAATCGTTACACTCAACGCGAGAGGCTGCAGCTTGTTTGAAAGCATGTAGTCAGAATAATTAACAGTAATACTAACCTGTTTGGTTCTTTAAGTCCAAGTGCAAGTATTTTGAGCTTTTTTGGACTTTCATAATGATCACCTGACCAATTAATAAAAAACAAACAAATAATAATTGTTGTAACCCCCTAACTGTACCTGACTTTTCATTCATCCAGCACCTAAATACAAACACCCAATCATCTTATTGGTCATATTTCCTGAATTTACAGATGGTTTAGGATTACATTAATGGCCCAGTCTTGCCTGAAGTGACATCCAAAAACTGCACAGTGGTTCCCTGGTTATCTATCTATAAAACAAAATGCTCCTCCATCAACTTTCAGCTTTTGGCTATTTTTGTGCAGATTTTGTGCCAGTATTTCTCCACTGAAATATCTTATTTATCAGATGTATATACATATATGTATTCTTTCAGAGGATAAAATATTCGGACTAAATTTGCAACACATTTATAATCCTTAAATCCTCCGTTGAGATCCTCTGACTTTTCATGTAAATTCATCATGAAGTGAAAAAATAAACTGTTTGCTTAATACTTTTTTTGGGCTTTATTTTGTTTTGCATGGATTTTAAAACACAATCAGATGCACTTTTATAGCTATAGACTGACTTTCTTTTAAACTTTGTTACAAGTAGTTGCATTTACATTTGGATTTGGATGAATTCAGTCTTTAAAATGCAACTTTGACCTGAAGAAATGATATAATTGAACATAAACTCATTCAATCATCAGTTTCTAGAATTATCATCAGAGTGAGCTGTCTGTTTCTTTGTAGTTTTTACACCATCTTTGCACTGGAGTAGCCTTGCGAACACCCGCCCCCTCCAAAACGGTCAGCGCTCCAGTCCGGCCCTCTCATTGGCTGAGGCAGCCGTCAATCATAGACTTATCCGGGCAGGGGTAGGTTGATTACGGTTTGCGGCGCCTGAGCCGAACGACAGTGAAGGGAGAGACCAAGTGCATTTAAAACCGTCCAGGGAAGACACCGCATTTACACTGAGGCGAGTTGTGGTTGTTTTCTGTGCCACCTCCCTCCTCCTCGTCCCGGTTTGACTCTGCCCGGTCCACAGCGATGAGTCGGTCGAGAGGAAAGCAGCAGCACCGGCTTACCTGAAACAAGTGGACACCTTTTTTTTTCTTTGAACACTTCTCCCACTCTGACTTTTTAAAACATATGTTATTTTAATTGGATGCCGTGCAGCCTCGTCTTTCTGGGAGAAACAGGAGGACTTTAAGACAACACGGTTATGTAGGTTTTCTCTTGGATACATCTCCGCCCTGTTGTTTACATGCTGTAATTGGATTTTCCATCATTTCCAACAGCAGTAATAGTAGCAGCAGCAGCAGCAGCAGCAGCAGCAGCACAGGTTTCCTCCCTCCTCCTCCTCATCATCCTCCTGCTCCTCATCACCCTCATCTTGGTCTTCCCTCTTCCTCCTCCTCCTTGTTTTGGAGCTTGTAGTATTGGAGCACAAAGATGGGACTACCTGCCCTGGAGTTCAGTGACTGCTACCTGGATAGCCCACAATTCAGGGAGAGACTCAAGTCTCACGAGCTGGAGCTGGACAAGACCAACAAGTTCATCAAGGAGCTGATTAAGGACGGAAAGGCGCTGATCCAGGCTTTAAAAAGTAAGAGGAGGTGGAAGGGTGTTTGTATAACCTCATCTGTACTGTTCATAACGACAGACAGTGTCACACAAGGCTGTAATGTAGAGATGCCTCCGTGTGTGTGTGTGTGTGTGTGTGTGTGTGAGGGATCTTATCTCATGAAGTATTAAAACCTCACACTCTGCTGTGTGTGAGGTAGTGATAAGGCACATGGCAGAAGTTAGACAGAGAGAACGGCTGAATTTGAGTGAACTGTGCAGACGGTCCTCTCAAGCTGTCTGTCAGCACATTTGTTCCCATCAGCTCACATTTACGAGTGTGTGTGTGTGAAAGTGTTTCAGGCTGTGATGGTACCAGACACTGTAGAGTAGCCGTTATAAGTGAGTACGGGAAGTGACTTTCTTTGTCCCTCTGGTTGTTAATAAGGTGAGTCACAAAGTGAAAGAGATTATTTTTCATTGTGAGTGTGCTCCTTCTGTTGCTGTTTGATTTGATGAATGAAAACCTGGATTATTGGATCCCAGAAGGAACAGGGGTGTGATTAATCATAAGACTTATTGCAAGTAATAACACTGAGGTGGTGTACGAGTTAGATGAGGCTTTGGTGTTGGGTTAGTGGAAAAATCTGATCCCTAGAAGCACAGGATTGTATCATATTTCAAGCTGTTTTACATAATGCATGAAACTAAGGAGCATTTTTAGATTCAGTATCAGCTTTACACGTCAGATGTGTTTGCACATGGAAGGAATTGGGCTTTTCACCTCTCATTGTATTACTGTACACACAGTTACTAAAACAATGCTCAGGAAGGAGTTAACATAAACACGACTTGTACAACCAAATAGTTAAAAAAAAAGTTCAGGAAATGTATGAAATACACGTTTCCTGTTCTATTCTGAAAATAATGTATTTGAATAGAAACAAATGTCTCATATTTAAATGGTGATCTTGTTAACTCAGTCAGGGCCATGACTAAAACCACAGCGGTATTGATTAACTTTAACTAGGAATAATACAACTGGTGAATGATCAATAACATCCTCAATTTTATCCAAAGAAATCACATTGATTACATGTACAAAGTTATGAATATGTGTTGTGTTTCATATATGATATACAGCAATACCAAGTGAGAATAATTTTGAATATTCCTGGGGTCGTCACTATAATTTAAACATATGAGGAAGAGAATTCACGAAGGTTAACGTCTCCACACAGACTGTTAAAAAACTGATTCTTGTTTTGTCTGACTGGCTGATAGACGTTGTAGTTTGGAGGACAAACCTCCACCAGTGTTGATACATCATAGAGCAGATCAGCAGATCTCAACTAAACACATCAGGTGGGATTCCTTCTCACTGTTGGTGTTTGATCACGCCACCTGCTATTTAAGATTGCAGATGTGTTCAGGGAGGAGACACAAGACTGGTCTCATGATGGGCTGCTAATAGGATTGTGTCCTTCCTGGGTTATTCTAGGTTTCTAGGGTGGAGGTTTTTTATTTTTAAAGAGTAGTAAGTGTTAATACAAGAACTTCTGTCTGTTTTACTGAGTTTCAGTTGGTTCTGTGAGTAGTTGCAAAGGATGGTAGGATGAAGATCCAAGATGGGAAAGATGTATTGTGCACATTATATAATCCCTATTGGTAATTTCACAACTTTGATTTTTGAGGAGTTCAGGGTCTCTGCAGCTGTGGTTGTACACAGTCAGGTTAGAGGCTGAAGACTCGGGACCTCCCTGTCGACTGCGGATATGTGAGGAAACGATGCATCTTTCCTGTGGATTACGACAGCTTGATGCAGGAGATGCTGCAACACAGGACTTGGGGGTAAAGCCTGGAGAAGAAATGGTGAGGTGTCCGGTATATCCGCCAGTGGCAGGACCTCTTTGTTGCTCAAAGAGAGAGGGAAAGGCCCTACTGCTCCGCCTGATGACAGCAGCACAAGATGACTCACGAACAGTACATCTGTTGCCCTCTGGCAGCACCTGGAGTAACGCCAGGAACCAACGGTGCTGTCCGGGAGCCAAGTCGAGACGGTCTCTGATGGAGTTCATTGATCGGACGCTCAGTGGCTCTCAGCTCTGAATTAACACCGGACGAGACATCATCAGAAACCATCCTGTGTGGAGTGTGTGGATCAGTTGGGTTAGCAGCTGACTAATTACTCCACTACTGGCTGCTAAACACAGTGAAGTGGTGGAGTGAACCACAAAAGACAAACAGCTGGTGGAGAAGACACAACCCAGGTCAAACTTATATCCTGTAGGTAGTGCATCCTCCACTCTGCTCACATCCAGTTAACAGCGGTACCTTTTATTTTTAGAAATGCAAACCAGCTCTGTGCTCTGCAGCCTCTGATCAGCTGATGTGCAGCTATGAAAACAATTCTGCTTTTGTCCATCAGTGAGATCTAGAAATCAAACACTGAGGTCGGGATGAGGGAGGGAGAGTTTGTTTGCTTGTTCTGTGCTTTTGTATCAGCCTGACAGAAAGCAAGTCAGCAAATAGTTGTAGTTAATCTTTTCATACCTTTGCTATGTTGCATTGTGCATGCATTGGAAACAGCATATCGAGCTCTTCTCTGTGCAGCTGTACCGTAAATCTTCCAGCACAGCTCCATCTGCTCTGAGAGGAGGCTTTGAGGGGGATGTGTGGCTGTCCTGGGAAGCCCCTGAAGTTTTTGTTGTTGCTAACTGCTGCTGGAGGAGGTTTGCCCCCAGTCTCCTGACAGCTTTCACTTGTGTTTTTATTGTATTGAGCTATATGCACATTAACAGAGAAGGTGAAACATTTACAGTCACCAGGTTTCAGGCTCAGTGAGCAGGACACAAGTATCTGGATTTGTCTGGTATTTAATCAGTTGCAGTAAAACAGTAAAGCTATATTGCACATATTTCAGGATTTCCTCCACATTTCCCACCCACTAACAGCACAATACTTTTTTTTTTGTTATGTATTAATTCCTACTTCCTGATGCTGCTTTCTATAAATAATTCAAGTTGCTAAGTGCAGAAAGCTTGGCACTTAATTGCTTATTTTTTTCCTGTTACTGTTAAGTGCAGCCACTTAAACAGTAAATGGCGATTGAAAGGAGAAGAATTAAGTCTACAGAATGTTAAAAATGAACAGAAGTCGTCTTTGTCTATACGAGCCCAGATGTTTGACACCGATTCATCTCATATCAGCCAGTCGCTGAATTAGTTACAACTAGGGATGGGTATCATTAGGATTTTTATGAATCCGATTCTCATTTGAGTTCTGCTTATCGATTCTGGTTCCTTATGATTCCTTATTTCGATTCCAAAAACAAAAAAACAGGAAGCCAAATGTATATTTAACATATTAATTTCCCAGACGTGTTGCATTTTCCACGTTGGCCGCTCTCTCTACTAAAATGAATCTTTTTTTTTTTTTACATTACCACTTTTCCACCGAACAAGAACGGCTGCTAGTTCCGGGCTGGTTCTAGTCCTGGTGGTTAGTTGGTTCAGATCCAGTTTCTCCTATGAACCGGTTTGTTTTTCCACTGGCAAAGAGCCAAGTTGGGGCCACGTCACGTAAAAGGTCAGTACGTCACTGCATAGGGAGCC
Organism: Pseudochromis fuscus; assembly: GCA_900323345.1. Classification (NCBI taxonomy): domain Eukaryota; kingdom Metazoa; phylum Chordata; class Actinopteri; family Pseudochromidae; genus Pseudochromis; species Pseudochromis fuscus. Next base: position 12,641 of record OOFC01008497.1, read on the forward strand.
GGTTCACAACAACCGGCCGCTAGCAAGCTAACTGCTGTTAACAAGCTAGCCGCTGTTAACAAGCTAGCCGCTGTTAACAAGCTAACCGCTGTTAACAAGCTAGCCGCTGTTAACAAGCTACTGTTACCCTGTTACTATCAGTCCATGAAAACATTATTTTTTCAGAGGATATTCTAGTTACAGCATGATTGAGTTAACAGAGGAAAAGGGGAAACTTTCGACCGCTTTCCCCGGTCCATTTCCTGTTGTCATGCGGCGTCACGTGACGTGTTAGCTACGTAACAGACAGGTCGTGGCAGATATCTAAAGTCCGTTTGCAGCCGTTCTGTAAAATGAGCGCATCTAGGAACCGAAATTATAGATTTTTTATGAGTACCCGGTACTCACTAAATTTAATTCGGTTCCTACTTGGATTTCAGTACCCAACCCTACAGGGCACCAACACAACTGTCTGTCAACTGACTAAGGAATTTATCAGATGCCCCAGATTTACAGATTTAGCTGCTACATGAGTGTTAAATATAGAAACTGTAGAAACATCACGGATTGAAAAAAGCAGTTAAAAAAAAGTTTTCTGATCTTGAATGAATCCTAAAACATAAACAAGAATTGTAACATCTCCGCCTTCCTGAAAGTCTTTGATGGTTTTGCTGCTCAGTGCTGCATGTGTGAGAAAGTGAGAGGAGGACACAGAGCAGAGGAGTGGTTGGTGAGAGAGAGTGTATGTACAGGAGGGTGGAGGACAGCACTGACAGGGGACAGTTGATGAGATATAATTAGAGTCTGCAGTTTAGCAACCAAAGCTCCCAGCCCAGCAGACACGAAGGCTGACGTCCACTCCACTTCCCTGGGAATTTCAAAACGCAGCTCCTTCATCTTCTCACTCAAACGTCTCGTCCCCCTTTTCTCTCCTCCCACCTCGAAATGCCCACGCTATCAGGCCGGGGCCTCCACATCTGCTTCTCCGACAGTGGCTCACTGGGTGTTTCATGTGTGTATGTACTCCCGAGTGTGTGAGTACGACTGGGGTGGAGTGGTGGTTGACCTTCCTCCCTCTCTCCCTCCTCTCAAAGAAAAGTCCCTTTGAGATGACATCTGAACAGAAGCCAGTGTTCACCCTTCCCCAGCGTCATGCTACCATTCTCCAGCCAGCCTCATCCAGGACAAACGCCTTGCCCCCATTACGTCCCCCCTCCCCCCTGTATAGCTTCATACCATACGAAAGGAAGTCAACATCGCCCCATCTACTCCCTCCATTCCCTGCTATTAAGATTAACACAACCCTCGGGGAGTAAGATGCAGGTCATCCAGCACAAATTGCACGTCTGTGGTATGTCCTGTAACATGTCACGAGAATAACTGCATTATGTTGCAGCCTCATCGGCCTCTCGTGCTCACCGCTGCAAATGCCTCCTCGCATGCAGAGGAGCGTCGGGTTTATCTGGAGGCTTAAAACGCTGGTCTGATTTACAGCGTGTTTAAACAGACTTGTGCCTTCGTTGTATCCGAGGATTGAGACCACCCCGAGGAGTCATTTCAGATGCCAGGCTTCACTTCGAGGTCGGCTCTCCCAAGTTCATCAAACTCATTGCTTCCATTCATTGAGTCACCTTATTATTATTGCCATTACAAAGGATTAAACCTCGGTATTGCAAAGTCAGAAATACCACTCTTTCCACCACCCAGAGGAGATCTGTATGGATTTTTCCACAGCCTCACTGACTCTTATTTTGCTCACGCTTGGGAATGGTTTAAGAATTAGGAGAAGAGGGATTTATTTTCCGCTTCATACCAGCTGCTTGCGAGGACGGGATCTCTCCTCCCCGGGCTCCTTTTCTCTCCCTCTTACAGTCAGCACCTGTGGCAAATAAGAATAAAGGAAACGTGAACTTTGGCTGCTTTCAACTGTAGCACTTTGTAGCCCCAGAAAAATGAAAATAAAGGCGATATGTGGGCACCGGGAGATATTAAGAAAGCAGCCACATCAGAAGGTGTGCAGCTCTGTTTGCAAAGAGATAAAAACAGACTTATGACAGGTTACAAAAGAGTGGCCCCCACCAGACGGTAAACACAGGTTGCAAAGCCAGAAACAACATTCAGGAGATTCCAGTGGTTTTGACTGACACGCCGGATGCGAACAATATACCCCCACGAGATGCCAATCGCTCTCTGACCTCCTCGCCGTGGATGAAGCCTGATCCGTGGAAAAGTGCTCCTCTCCCAGCTGTCTCAGAAACACTTTCCCCCCCTCCACCCCATTCCTCTCTGCACTTTAAAGCGCTCTAATCAATTCAAGGCTGGAAGCGGGAGCCTCCCTGCCATGTGATTGGGCAATGTGTTCTGTTTTCTTGCTTCTGTGACTAACACTCCCAAATCCTGCGGCACACACACACACACACACCCTTCAGTTTGGTGGGAACAGCTATCACCTGCACAGATTACCTCAGGCTAGCCCTTTATGGACGCTGCAGATTTTACAGCTGCAGGACTGTCCACTAGATAAGCAGCATGACGGCGTCTGCTGATACTTGAGTAAAGGCATGGTCGACATTTTGTCTGATGGTTTCAAAAAAAAAAAAAAAAAAACACTGATGGGTGACCTTTACATAATATCATAACAAGACTCGCAGTTGTTCACTCCATTGTTTTATATTGTTGTCATGCCAATACCACAGAGGGTAGATGGAGGGGTATGGAGGGAGGGGGGGCAGATCTTTTAGACTGGAACGACAGCCAAATCACAAAGAGCCATTCATTCAGCCCCTAGTTCCACAGCTGGTTCTAATAGAAAGCAAGGAGGGGCATCTCAGAGAGGGAAACAGAGTGTGTGTGAGTGTGTGTGTGAGTGTGTGGCAAGGAAATTCACCTCAAAACAAACAAACAGATGAATTGCTGTTATTGACCCACACACTGACACAAAGCGGAAATACAAGCTTCAGGACGAGTCGAGATACGAGCCAAGGATCCAAATTGTTATTGGAGTAATGAAGGAAACATATTATGAATGCATCCATATGTAATTACAGGGAAGCTCTGTAACAAAGCTGCTCTCAAACTATAAGATCAAAGGCAGTGAACTATGCAGAGTTAAAACCCTGCGTTGGTGCAGATGGCAAATACTTGTGTAAGACAAACAGCAAACACGACGGAGGAGACCGAGTGAACTCCCACTGACTCTCACACAACACAGATGAAAACACACAGATCCCCCCACAAAACACCAACACAGTCTGAGGCCTGGAGACTCCCACCGTTTCACAAACACAGCTGTAGCGATTATGTTGATTTATTCAGGTAAGGGCACACATGATTTGAAAGCAGGGAGATTTAGCTGTTTTTAATTCGTCGAGGGCTGGTGATAAAACGCACCAGGAGAGCTGAACACAGACAGGTCCTCGGATTGTTTGCGGTTTGTCAGTTGGTGTGCCCCTGTCATCATACCAAGCTAATTGGTGTTACAAAATAGAGAGGATAATTTGAGGTCCGATGAAGAAAGGGTTACAGGAAAGGGAGCTTCATCTTTCTACTCCCCGAGGATGCAGAAACAACCCAGTCACTTCCTCCCAGCCCAGGAGAAAGAGTAACAAGGAGAGTGTAAACCAGAGAGAGAAAAGGGAGCAGTACAGTATGTGAGAGAAAGAGTGGGAATGGGAGGAAAAAAGGCAACAAAAAAAGTGCAGGAGGAGGGGGAAGAAGAAAGAAATGCTGCTGAGACTTTTAGATGGAAACTTCTCAAATGAGAAGAACATGCCTGTTCTCAAATTTGGACTCCACCGGTATGAATCACTGCAAATCCGGCTGCTGACACCAGAATGAGTGTGCTGCTGTTAATGCAGGAAGAATATCAGAAAGATAAAAGCTACAAGTTTCTCACAATGGTTTAAAAAAAAAAGTTTCAAAGGACCTTTCCTCATAATCTTAAAAGCCTCCGCCTAGAAGATTACCATCATTTGTGCATTCCACTCCTAAAAATAGACTAAAAATAGAGAATCTCTTTGACAAGCAGCACTTTGTCCAACTAAATAAAGCTTATTGTTGTTGAGAGCTGTTTTTCCCAGAGTAACAGGCCGCAGAGACCTCAGTATAGGCGTGCAGGAGAGCTTTAAATGTTGCATAAGGATCACAACAGGAGACACAGTTGCTGATATATCTACTAAGACTTCTTTGTCCTCCCCTTCACTCTGCAGCACAGATGGCTTCATTCAGCCAAATGGTCCTGAATGAATAATAAATCAGAAAAAATGCAACAAATCTCTCTCCTGAAGAGCTGAAGAATTCAAAATGCTGAAGCAACAACAGACATTTGTCACCAAGCAAAATGTGGCTGAGTGGTGCACGTCACTCTTTGACAGAAAGAGCCTTCACCGAGTGTAATGAGGCCGGATGATCTCATATTAACATGGTAATACAGTGTGTTCTCGTGCTGCTGGTGGCACATGTGGTTTTTGGCTAAGACGGCCTTTAAACCCGCAACGGTGAAATCATAACTCAATGGGATGTCACCTCCAGGATCCTCTGCCCTGTAGCTGAGGTCTGTGTTTTTTACATTAAGGAGTGGTGGTACAGAGGAGCAGCAGACGGTGCTGGGCTGAAGTCTGGCGTTAGCTAGAGTACGGCCAAAAGGAGGGGCCGGCCAGCTCACATTACTGCTGGAACAGGAGCAGAGTAAACACCCGCCGCTCTGCGATTGGTCATTGTGCTGACCTCCAACAGGAAACTGAGCAAGGGTGGGGCTGAGCGGCAAGGAGCGGCACCGGAAAAAAAGACGCACACACACACACACACACACACGCGCACACACACAAAAATGGCATTTGGGAGAAAATTCCTCAGCAGTTGTGGAGGTGGGGATTAAGACTGATGGCGAGCAGAGAGGCAGAGTGCGGCTCTGTTTTGAGGAAATTGTGAGGGTCTGGAGGGGGAGGACGATGAAGTCCAGACGCCAGTAAGATGGCTGGTGCTGGGGTTCAAAGTTCAGGTCAGCGCGTGTTGTGGCAGTGAGCGGACGACACGGTGCAGCAGAGGAAGTCATCTCGCTGCAGTGACGAAGTAGTTAAGTGGTTTCCTCTCCGGGATCTTATCAATTACTTCCTGATTGGCTGGAAGCTTTCAATTAAAAGACTCTGTGGACATACAGGCAACAACAACAAAACATCCACTGCACTGAGTCCTCCAACGTGTTTATGTCCAGTACTGGACAGAAAAGTCCATCTGGCTTTTCTGGGTGATTAATGTATTAAAGGAGATCAGTCAGATTATTCAGGAAGATAATGAATTACTGTCCCTATTACTTGAAAAGCCAGATTTTGACCATATGTTCATTACTACAGTGGTTTTTCTAATCAACAGAGTTAAGTAGGAGTATTAAATCATCGTCTTTGACCAGATCTGCTGGTATTACCAAAGTAATACTAAGCCATCCAGCCCTACTTAATGAAGTAATCCAACTCTTTTGAAACAACTTCTTGATTAATTGTCATTTAAAAAAAAAAACATGCTGTGATAATGTATAAAAGCAAATTTAAGGTGTGCAAAGGACAGAGGAGGATATGAAAAAAGTGAATATTTGGTTTCTTTTCATGATCTGATTTGTCCCTGCAGCACAATAACAACTACCACAAACTGATGCCTGTATAGAAACTGACAATAGGCCCATTAACGACATTATAGATCCTCCTAGATCCTAAGACTTGATTATCTCTGTGCATTGTTTCAACCCAACAGATAGTTCATTATGCAGTAAAACAGTAGAAAAGCTAATCTGTAGTAAACCCTAGACAGTGACAGACCGTCTCATGCAGGTTCAGGGTGTAATTTCATTAGCCTCGCTAAACCCTTTAAATGCCCGGCGTGTGGCCCAGTGTGCAAATGGGGTTTATGGCCCTGCATTCCTGCACGGCACCCCCGGGTCCGAACACTGTAATGAGACAATCACATTCCAGCTGCAGACAAACCTGACCATAGATTCTCAAACCGTGGTCTGGGGGACTCCCGGGGGCTCTGATGGGATTCCAGCGGGGTCCCCAGAAAAACCAGATCTCCTTTATTATCTCCAATTAATAAGAAAATACTCAGCTGACAGTTTAATTGGTTTAACAGAACAAGAGTACAATTTTCAGTTTTTGTTGTGGGAAAGTGTCGATTTAACTTCTGCAGCTATGTACTCGTGGTGCTGTCGAGCTGCACTGAGATACCAGAGCTGGACCTGAGGGTAAACTAAACACTAGACGAGAAATTAGAGCCACACACGACTACGCCGCCTGTGCAACAACACCAATGACAAGACAGAGAGCGTGTCAGTGCCATGCAGCTGCTGCAATACATTCACTGGTAGGTGATTTCATACAGCCAGCAACACATTACACAACATCAGGACAGTGGCGTATTGTGTGATGGAGTGTAACAGGCCGATGACTACACCTCCACATCCTGCCAAGTTCTGCATGTCGTTCATGAAAACAACATCTGACGTGTTTCCTGATGAATCTGGCCAGTCCGCCACACACACCATCAAACATCACGACAACAAATAATATCATATGTTTCAGGAGAAAGGTTTGATTTAGGCTGTTAACAACTTAGTTTATTTGAGAAAACAGTGAAGGTCACTCACTGTAAATCCAAATTCAGTCACTCAGAACTTTTAATTTGCTGTAACATGATCCTCATTTGTCAGTCCAACAGCACCAAGTAAAATAAATAAATCAGCACAGAATATGATGCATCTTGTTTACTAAATTATCTGTAGCTACACTAGGAAAGTGGTTTTAAAACTGCAATAATTTAAGAAAATACAATGTTTTTGTGTTCATGTCACGACAGCTTGAAAACAATATGTATCTTTTAATTATATCAAATAATAAAATGCATAGAGTATAGGTTATGATATGTGTTTTTATGTTAAGTGGAATAAACGAGGCTGTATCAACTTTAAAAAGCTGAGTATAATGAACTTAAAAACCTAAAGCTGTTGACTAAACATAAAAAAGTATTGGAGAAGTAAGGTCATTTTGACATTTTTGAACATCTGTTTAAACTCTAAACTAAAATTCTGCTGCACAGATGAACAGGGATGAGCAGTGCAGAGGAAATCAAGTCCTTACAAATGTGGTTAAACTGAGTTTTCCCCTTGTTTACACTCCACTGCTCTGCTGTCATACAACTCCATCATCCAGAAAGTCTCCTCGGTGACCACTGACCAGCCACAGCCGGCGAGACCAGCGAGTCTGAGGCAAGAAGCGGCTCTGAAAACATCTGGAAGTCATGAAAACTTGCAGGATTCCGGGGACCCACCCTCTCCCGAGTCCTCACAGTCTTAATTGAGCTTTTTTTGTTTGTTTTTCGTAATGAAATTAAAGTGTTTAGATTGTTGCAACACATTACGCATGAGAAGAAAAAAGTTCCACAACGAGGAGCAAACACACCCAAAATGTTCCCGTTTTAGAAATGACAGTGAAGTGTTTGCAACGCAGCGTGAATGAAAAGACAAAAGTTGAGATTGCGAGGCAGACCCCCCTTCATGAGCCCCCTACGAAAATAACGTAACAGACCGTATGTAATGAATTTTACAGCAATAGGCGACTGTATGGAAAATGCATTTCTACAGATAAGACATTATAAAACCCCCAAAGACACGCGGAGCCAGGATGAAGTCACGCTCCAGTGTGTCACGCGCACTTTTAGTTTTCTGTAGAAATAAGAACATTGTGGATTATTATAGAGGTTTTTGGTGAACGGCGCTCCTCGCCACCGAGCAGCGCCTCCAATGATGCTCTGAACAAAAAGGCACGCACCGGAGGAGCGACCACGAGACTCAGTCCAACACTGCTCTAAGAGGAAGAAAAACGCGGCGATAAAATCTAATAAGTAAAAACACTGAGCATAAATAAATGAGTGACCCCGGGGTGGTTTGAGAGGATAAAAGACCCGTTAGTTGGGAGAAAGAGGAGGACCGGGAGGAATGGGCAGGACCGACGCACAAAAGAAGTCACACTCAGGCGCCTCGTCTGAAGCGCTTTCAAAACACACTTGGCAAAGAGAGACCGAGACGCTTTTCACACAGGAGGAAAATCCAACTTATTTGCAGCTCTTACCTGCTCTCTGCAAAATCCTTTCAGCCGCCTCGGCCCAGGAGCGCTCACTGACAGAGAGACAAAAACACCGCAGCCAAGATGCTCCGCGCCTCCTCCCGCTCCTCTTAAAGGGCCAGCAGCCTCCAGGCTCCCCTCATCATCTCTGTGTATGTGACCTCCAGGTTCACACACTGAAGAGAGCTGAAGGCAAACACCTCATCACGACTCATCATAGTGCTGTGGGACTGTTTACTATTAAACTGATCATATGTAAACCACTTTTGTGCTCAGTAACTATTTGTCAGTAGAGCAAACAAAACATTTGCATCTCAAGTGTTGAAAAAAAGTACTTTCAAAATAAATGTAAGTAAAGCGTATGTGTGCATGTTATTTTCCAGCACTACGAGGATCTCAAAGCAACAAAATATACTTCACAATAAAAGTAATTTTGTAGAATTCCAACCTGTCAAATATATGAAGGCAATTATTACAATTTTAACACAAGTATTTCTTCATATTGTCTCATTTTAATTGTTTAACTACTTTATGAACTGTTTGCTAGTGTGTGCCAGCAGTGCTCAAGACCATTAGGATCACAGATGGTACAGGAGTGTCATACCAACAGTGGCCACTAGAGGCCAGCTCCAATAGACTTCCATTCAAAAAATCATCAAATTCTCTCATTTAATACTCAGTCAATACTTTTTTTTTTTAATCAAGTCATTTTGATGCCATTAGCTAAAGTCGCATCTTCTAATAATTGTCCTGGTGGTCCATCTGAAAATCATTTCATAATTAAGTTGATGTTAGACCACAAAGAGGGGTGTGTTTTGGGGTTTGATTGACAGGTCTGGTCTCATAAATTGCTCTGTCAGACCCACCCCTGGTCTAGATCTCTGGCCTCAAATAAAACAAAACAAGATGGACAAATGCCAGAGTTCAGGCTTTATTGTACCGGTCTGGGTGATGTCACTGTAGCTAAGTTTTTCTTTTATATGAAGCTGAAAGATTTACCAAAGAAATGAACAAGACCCTAAATGCAAAGACATCGAGTATCTGCACAAACATTCAGGAAAAAGTTAATTTTTCACCTAATATTTCATAAAAATCTGTTACTATTAAAAAAAAATAGTCAAGCACTTACCAGTACTTTGAGATTCACACTTTAAATGTTGAAGACCCCCAGAAATAAAACGTGACCAGCAGTGTAGGAGGAGATATTTAATTGAAGGCAGTGTAAATAAATAAAAATGCTTATTTAATTGGTAAAAAAAACAACAGTTACCAGCCTTGTCAAATAACAAAAGCACAGATACTTTAGTAGTTACAGTGTTAATGTGCTGCAGTTTGTTTAAAATAGTGCAATTTAATAGATACAGTAGTTGGAAACAGCTACAGTTGAATACAAATCTAGGTGTATGCAGAACATTTGGAGTGGTTTCTGACAGCAGGAAGTCAAAAGAGGAGTTGCAGCCAGATCCTGTTGAGCTATCAGACTGTGCTGCAGGGTGATGGTGGATGGTGAAGGCAGTGAGTCTGTGATAAACATCTGATGTGACCGCAGTGCATTACAGGAGGATTTCACAGTTTAAAATACAGTTAAACATCCCACCCTGCCATTCCCCCCGAAACATTAACGTACGAGCTCTGAGACCTGAGCTTACACATAACGAACCCGCTGCCTCTCTGTATTAAATTCTTATAATGAGAGACAGGCAGATAAATGTGACAGCTTGAAGAAGGAGGAATGTCAGTTATTTGGTCTGTTGATAACAAAGGAAAACTCCCTGGGACTATTTAATAACTACGTCTGGCAGTGACTAACTCCAGGGAGAGTTTAAAAGAAAATCTCTTACAAATAAAATCGAGCCATGAAACAAAACAGACAACTTCTTTAAAAGCAAACACTGGAAGTAAAAACGAGAACCGATGAAGAGCAAACCCCGTAGATGCAAAAAGTGGTGAAGTTAAAGCCAGGTCGAAGCTCGGAGAGATTAACTTTGGGTTGTCAGTGAGCAGATTGACTTCAGAAAGCTTTCTTTTAAATGCTGGCACCTTCAGAGCCTCGCTCCAGTGTTTACAGAGCAGATAACCTTCCAGTATAAACAGCCGGGCCTTTCTCCTACAGAGGTGTGAGAGTGGTAGCGACGGGGGAGACGGTCGAGCAGAAAAAGAGGTGACAACTAAAGGATGGGGGGTGGTGAAGGCATAACTGGGTGGCCAAGGGGAGGGGGGGTACAATAACCAGCTAGACAAGGGAGAGGACAGTGTGTGTGTGTGTGTGTGTGTGTGTGACAGTTGGCGTGCAGTCCAGTGGGGGGAGGGGGAACAGAAGGGATGAGATGCTGCTAATTTCTAAAGCTTGTCGCTCTGCGTTGTTTTCCAGTTTTCTGCAGCTCAGCAGTCGACTCTGCGGAGACTTGACCTACTGTAGGAGTTCCTGTGTGTGTGAGAGAGGAGGAGGAGGGGGGGATCATTAAAAATATGTATTACTGGATGTCTTCTGAAAAGTGTGTCTGGAAAAATGCTCGATCGATTAAGGTGTTGTTGTGTGAAATCTGGAGAATTCATCCGACACAGGGAGCGAAGGAGTTACTGTGAAAGTTGTGCATGATGTGTTTGTGGTGTCCCGCTAAAAGCCTGCATGGCTTTGAAGGCACATCTTGTTTCCAAGAGAAAGAATGAGGTAAAATCTCATTTGCAGATCACAGAGCGGTGGATGGAGCTCACGTTAATATTTTAAATATCTATTTTTTTAATTGTGTGTGAGGATCAAACCAAAGTGCTAAATGCTTCTCAGTATCGTAGCATCGGTCTGGCAGGTGCTGTTGTGTGTGGCTCTGCTTTCGATTACAAACCAGCAGTCTACAGACTCTCACATGCAAACTCAGAGCTGCAGTCCAAAGATGATGAAAACAAAAAACATATGGTAATAGTTTCCATTGTCACACAGGCTGCAGGACTTCAAGCAGAGCACCATCTTCTATTAATGAGTGTAAGATCCTTGTACACGTTAGAAATCACTGAAATGTGTTTGCATGTTCGCTCACTGGTGACAAACAGGGTGTGTGAGTCTGGAGCCTGGAGTATGATACACTAAACTTTTATGTTGCTCTTGTGTTGGTCGGATGAGCTCATGTGTGCGTCCCTGTGCGTAGGCGTGTGTGTGTCTCAAGTTACCGTTGTGTTTGCGTAGTCTGAGCTGGCAGGGGTCTGTATAGCTGGGGGATCTTGCGGTTGATGAGAGGACCCAGAGCTTCTTTGAGTTTGTGGTAGTTCCTCTCCAGCTCTCTGTGGTACTCCTTCTGATCCGGTCCAATCAGGGCTTTATTCTTCCTCAGGGCATCTTCACACCTGCACGAAAAATAGCAGAGAGGACGCGTCGAGTCGAGGTTTGTTTTTATTAGTTTCACAGCCATGTGTGTCTGAGGCGCCGAATGTGTCATCACCTCTTAGTGAAGTCTTTAAAGCAGAGGCGCAGTTTGTTGTGATGGCGAAACAGCTTTGGGTCATCAGGAATGTCGGAGAGAAAGACCTGCGCCACCTCGAGGGGGCCCTGTGAGGGGGGGAAACCGTTACATATCTGCTAAGGAATGTCTGTCACTGCTTGACCCAGACTTGAAGCCCCACATTCTGACGGGGTTATTATTCCCGGGGGACGTTTGAAACGCATTGCAGTCGTAAACCCTGCGCATTATCAGCTGCAAATATAAAACCGGCACCTGGTTGACGGTGGTGCCCACACAGCCCTGCAGCACCATCTGAAGCATCTTGGAGTCTGCAGGGTCTTGGTTGGTTGCAAAGGCGAGCTCCTGGGTCTTCTTCTGCATGTCTTCAATCGCCACCTCCATGGGGACGAGGATGATCTGCAGAGACCACAGAATGACAACATGCACCGTGTTCCTGTTACATCAGTTCCTCCCTCTGATCAGACACCCACCTCCTCCTTGTGGAGAACATTGATGCGCGTCTTGATGTAAGGGAAAGCGTGAGATGTCGTCAGGATGGTTTTGCGCTTGTACTGCTCGTGAAGGTCGCCGTGGGCGCGGCCGTCCAGAGTGAAGGGAGTACAGTACATGAAGGTACGGAGGTTGTAGTTCTTGTCGAAGTAGGTGATTCGCTCCTTCAGCTCGTAGGTGTCGAAGAACGGCTCAACGTAGGTGATCTGCAGGTAGGCCTGAAACAACCCTCAGTACAGTTACACATCTTTCAACATCTGCAGTGTATCTATTTGTCGCAAATCGTTTTACTTTGTTAGGATCCAGCTTGTTTTTATCCACTGGGTTGGAGTCCTTGATAATTTCGACCACCTCATCCCCAAACCTCGCAGAGTAGAACTCCTGCACAGCAGAGAGATTCACGTTCAGACACATGTTCACCATAAATCAACAATGACGCCTTTATTTGTATCAAGACGACTTAACGAGCCTCAAGTCGGTGGGAGATCTCAGCTAATTTGGTGATTGATGGCTCCTTGTAGACGAACTCCTGCTCGTCCAGGTCTCCAAACTGACAGCCATAGAAACCCACTCTGAAGTAGGTCCCAAACATCCTCTACACACTAAAAATGGGATGAAAAGTAGAGAAGATCAAGGAGAGCAGAGGCTGGATGGATGTAAATCACATAATGTTTCTTGCTTTTGTGAATAAAAATGTTAAAAATGCTACAATGACCAGTCTCTTGTTACTGTGTGAAGAAGACAGGATATTTAGTAATAAAGAGCAAATGTTTAGGCTAAATTGAGGCTGAAATGTAGTTTTGCCACAGTAGGAGTGGAGCAAAAACAAATGGCAACTGTTGGTTTAACTAAACTGTGTCCAAAAGATTTGTCTCACTCACCAGCAGAGAGGGAGAAGAAAGGAAGCAACGGGGAAGAAGAGAAACAACGTCAGTACAAACACGAAGACACTGTTGAATTAGTTTTTACCTTAAATGGATTATTCTTAATATGTGAAGTTAGACTGTTACCTCCCATCCTGAACTCTGGGAAAGTTGAGAAAGGAAAAGAAACATGAGAAGGAAATTTCATCATCAACACCTTTGTAATTTGCTGGTGATTGTAGGATCACACTCACTTGGTTGTAGACTTTGTTGAAGGCGTCCTGCAGCTTCCCGTGGACAGTGGCCAGCTTTTTGAAGTCTCTGTTGGCTTCATGGATGGGCAGCAGAATCTTGTACACTTCATTTATGGCCTCATACATGGCAGCCTGTGGTCACATACCGCACAATCACATACCCCTCCATGTTAACGCTGTAACCCGGCGCTGTGTCAGCATGCAGTCTGTCACCATGAGTCGTACCATGTTGAAAGAGGCGGCTGCTTGCTCCAGGAGGCCCACCAGGCCAGACTCGCTGAAATACTTCCCAGCACAAATCCCCTCCTCCTCTGGAGACAGGACGTCATCAGACACAGCTGACTCCTCTAAAACATTGGATGAAATGTTCTGTGGGAAAAATAGGAAAATATTTTAAATATATTTACATGTTTACTACATGTTTGTGAGCAGAATAAACTAGAAAAGCACTGGGAGAGCACAGACCTCCACCAAGCACAACATTTCCTCCATATTGTGACTTCCACCAAAGATATTACTAGTATTAGTCTTGTGTTTATTTATATCAATATTAGCTCCACAGCGTCGTGGCTGTTTAAAGATGTCTGTTGCATGTTTCTAGCTTCATTTGTTTTTTTTATGATGCAAGTTTCAAAGATGGATTTTTTCATATTCTGGATCATATTATCTGAAATTATTCCTTTATCCGGATCAATCTTTGATATATTGTAGACCATGTTAGAAACTTGTCCTGTATTTTTGTTCAAAGTGTCTTGACCATTTTTGGTGGAGTCATCTGCAGAAATGTGGCATATGGTCCTATCTCCCAATGTTAAAGAATCCTTCAAAAAATTCCTGGATCCAGACGGTGATCCGGATCACTTCCAAAATCTAATCATTTGTTCCTTATCCCCATCTGGACACCAACAGACAGACAAACCCTCTGTAACTTTTAGAGTTATTTTGGAAACCAACAGAC
>OOFC01008499.1:5723-23899 GCA_900323345.1 Pseudochromis fuscus
AATGATAGCCGCTGCAGTCCCTTCTCTGTGTGGGTGCTGTGCAAAAAAAAAAAAAAATCTCCATCGTAGCAAGTGATTTAATCCAGCACTGAGGCTTGAAATAATATTTTCCTTAAAGTAGGTAAAACAGTCTGTCAGTGGAGGGAGATAATTTTACATTTCCACATCTTTTGAATCATTTTATTCATACCTGAGGAGCTGTTTTTTTAAAAAATCTTTCAGGACTTTAGCACTTGTTTGAGAGGAAATTCATTTATCGGAAGAAAATTAATTACGACGTGGAATTGGCTGAAAGTTTTCATCAGACGCGAGGTTTAACGACTCCACGTGGGCTCAAATGACATGTTCAAAATGGACGTTTTCCGCCGAGTGTGTGTGTTTGCTCATTGTGGCGTTCTCTGGAAAGCACCTCTCCAGCAAATGAGACCCAGCGGATTTACTTTAGACAGCTACTAGATGGCCTGCAGGTGTTGCAGCTCAGCGGGTGTGTGTGTGTTTGCGTGCACGCTCGTCCGTCCTATAGAGTGTGTTCCCGCCGTAGCCGATCGGTTTGCTACTCTTTCGGCGTGCGTGCTTCCCCGCCGTGCGTCTGACAGCGTGTGTACATTAAAAAGAAGAGGAGGAGGAGGAGGGCCACTCAGGGCCCCTGTGTGTGTGATTACGCTGTGTATACCATGAGATTAGTGCAGACAGCTTTATGCACAGGACCCACCATAAATCTCCACCCCCCCACCTCCGCCACAGAACCGAATACCGCCGTCGTTTATTATTCTCTAATAGATCGGTCCTTTGCTGTCTCTCCTTGGCTTCCCCCTCACACCAGGTTGTGGTTAAGCTCAAGGACAAAACCCCCTCAGAGGATGGAGGAGGTCAAAGTTGAGCGGAGTTTGGAGTAAATCCTCCACGCTGATTTCATTTTAGTTTATTTTGTGGTCTCTGCCAACTTCAGTGTCCTTCCCTCTGCCGTTTATTTTTTTCCTCTGTCTGTTTTTCTGCTCTTTATTTTCCCACAGTTGTGCAGTTGCAATCTGTCCAAAAATCTTGCTTCGTTTTTGTCCTTATGTGTTTGTTTTTTTATGCTTTATCACTTTGAATCCCACCTCTCTCTTTCTCTCTTTTGTCTCTCGCCTCATTTTCTACATCTTTTTTTTCGCTCTCTCTCTCACGAACTCTCTGCTTGGACCCACAGCCTCCCCCTTTTTGTACTCTCATGTTCGCACGGACGTACATTTGCACACACCCCTTCCCTTGTTTCCCTCCCCTCCGCCCGGCTGCACCTGTGTGCCCGGCTTTGGTGTGGACATGGCTCGGGTTGCCGCTCTGGAATCTGGGAAATGTTGGAGCTGTCCGATGTGCCGCCCAGAGCAGGTACAGCGACGGACAACATGCAGATGGACAAGACCAGGGAGAAAAAAACGCACACATGAAAGCCACACAAAAGCTCGCACAGTGACCAAGATACTGCTGCAGGACGCTGATGATAAAACTTCTTACTTAATTTTAAAAGGTTTATCAGTTGGCAGTGCAAGAGTGGAGTAGACGGGGGAGAAATGGAGGATGGGAAACAAGAGGTGTAAGAGGTCGGGGGGGGGAGGTCAGGGAGACTGACACTTGAGTCTTCTCAACTCAGCTCGGGGGTCGCGGCGGGGCGACGCTTGGGTTGAGAAAATGATGTTTCTACCCTCATAAAAGAGCTTTGGAGAAGAAAAGATTGGAAAGCCTCCCCCCTCCTCCTCCTCCTTTTACCTCCATCTCATCCTCCACCTCCCCCTCTCCCCCATCAGTGTCACCTCTGGCCCCCTCCAACCTCCCACGCCATGTTTCAAAGTGTGGCCACATGAATGGCTCCATTGTTAACGGCTGAGAAAAAGGGAAGGAGGGCGACGGAGAGAGGCCGAGTGGACAGCAACACAGATGAGAGTGAGAGAGGGTTTTAAAAAAAAAACAAAAAAAAAAACGACGACACTCAGAGAGAGTGAGTGTCTCCCTCAGAGAGGAGTAAAGGGAAAATGTAATGTTGCTCAGGGCTGAGTCTGAATGGGATGATTTATTTAGATGTGGTCACAGATGAACTCTGTAAAGTTGTTTATAAGTTCACCTCTCTCCACTTTTCCCTCTCGCTCGTCTCCTCCGTCCCTCTCCAGACGAGTTTTACAGCATCCAGAGACTTGAAGCTTTATTAGCACACCCGGCTACAGAATAAAAACACTGTGTTAAATGATTACTGTACTGAGTGTTTGAATGATATCCAGGTTTGTTGACACTGGAGGCCTCACACAGAGGAGAGGGAAAGTGTGAATTTTCCGATAAATACACACCATTTTTCCTCGCTCTACCACATGATTAGATTGGGACAAGGTCTCCTACCCCTACCCCGTCCTGTTTACTGTGCACACAGACGCTATCATTCACTCACACACTCTGGGTTAACCTGGGTTAACTCAGCAAATCTGACACTCTGAACATGGAGCCTATCAGAAAATTGAGTTCTGTTGCAGGAATGCGCAGGAATCCACTGTCACTCTCTATCCTCCATCCTTCCTCTCTTTCTATCTTTACTTTTCACATTTGTCTCGTCTTCCGTGATGTATTTTAAGATCTTCATCTCTCTCTCTGAGGGGTGTTTTCCTTTTGTCTCTCTTTCTGCTTGTTCACCACATTTTTTTTGCTGCTGTTGCTTCATACCTTACCTAAAATGTTCAATATTTTTTCCACACCCTCCCTCTCTCTTTCACTTCACTGAATTCTCCTCTTTCTTTCTGCCTTTCTTTTTCAAGCACCGCACCTGCCCAGTGGCATTTTACCTCTCATACCATCCCCTCGGTGTGTGTGTGTGTGTGTGTTTGCTCTGCCATTCTGCAATGCAGCTCAGCTCTGACTCAGGGTGCCATCAGATACCACTCACAGAATGCGTCATGCAGGAAGCAAAAGGTGCATTTTCTTTTATTTTATTTTTTTTAAAATAAAACTCTGTGTGTGTGTGTGTGGATGCTTTTCAGTGTGCATGTTTAGGGAAAACTAAACTTGTGTGTTTGGATGTGGGTGGAAGTGCTTGGGTAAATCTTTTGTGTTTAGCACAAGGGCATTTGTATGGGCTTGTGTGCATGAATGTGTTGAATAGATTTCTTTTTTTTGTTTTTTTTCCCCTGTTGAAGCTTTGCTGCAGGAGCCTCAGGAACCACCACCATGTTTACAGTTCATACTCTATAAATGGTGCGGGTGCATGTGCTCACCAGTCTGAAGCCGACAGGAAGGTGAAATATGTGTGTGTGTGTGTACGTGTTGAGTGAGGCTGAGTGCCTGCCTCTTCAGTCCAAGTATTGCCTGATAACCCCGAGTGACCTGGGTAATGAGAAGTGGAACAGTGGCTTCCCAGCAGGCCTCTGGGCCCGCCTCGGCTAAAGCTCCACCGCCGTTCAGTCTGCATTCTTAAGTTCCCCTCCGGTGTACGCCGCCAGACAAACAGATAACGCTCACATCTCAATTTATAGCAGGTGTGAGGGTGTTAGCTCACGGCGCTGAGATGAAGGCGCATGGTGGTCAGAAAGATGGAGATATAAGAAAGTAATGCAGTCGCACATTCAAATATAAGCCACAGAAACTACCCTACATGTTTGTGTTGTTTGTTATCTAAAGTTAAACTAATTGGTTTAACACTTTAACGCCTGAGCCTGCAAATTTCCACCTGGACTTTTTATGCTTATTTTGATTTCAAATTTAACTTGCAAAATCTAAAATTAATGTGCAGTTGCAGTGTTTTTGTTCACTAAAACTCTAAAATCAAAATCTGTTTTTGTGTTTTTCTGCTATTCTTGCTTCAGTGTCACTGTTACAACACGTAGTATATA
Organism: Pseudochromis fuscus; assembly: GCA_900323345.1. Classification (NCBI taxonomy): domain Eukaryota; kingdom Metazoa; phylum Chordata; class Actinopteri; family Pseudochromidae; genus Pseudochromis; species Pseudochromis fuscus. The sequence continues at coordinate 9,572 of OOFC01008499.1, forward strand.
GTTAATCAGCTGTTTTGCGGCTTCTGGGAGAGGCGCTAGTGAAATTACCGTAATGACACCATATTCATTGTAAAGTGCAACATCTCAGCTCTCAGGCCCCGTCCACACGGCAAAGTTTTTTATCGTTTACACCTTGCATCCACACAGAGATGGAGATTTGGCAGCCGAAACCGATACGTTTTGAAACCGGGTCCCAGAGTGGGAAAGTCTGAAGACACCACCCGCTACGTCTCCGTGTGGACGGCAAATACGCATTCTCCTGACCCTTAACTCGCCTGCGCAACCCCGACAACAACAGTAAAAATGGCAGGACACAGCGTCACGTTAGTGCTGCAGCAGCTACTGGGCTTGTTTTGACTTTTACAGCAAAATCTTCTGAAACTACACAACTACCGTGAGCAACAAGTGTGTGTTGTTGTGGGTGTTGGTTTTACCTCGTACGAGTTTAATGTGCATGCTCCATATCACATGAGTGTTGTGCGCATGCTCCGTGTCTTCTTCCTTGTTTTGGTGTGTTTCTGTGGCAGCGTTACAGCGCCACATACAGGCCTGGCATATTGACTAGCAATTAATGAATGTTAGCACAACAAAGCAGCACTGTACAGCCTCCGACGGCCATTAGCATAGCTGCTAACTTGTACTTATGTGTTTTATTTAGTCATCCTAGAAGAGACCAGGAAGCAAACTGTAAAGCCTAATGTGTCTACAGATGTCTGACACTAACAAGGCCAGCATGACTCAGGTTGGTAAGATTTATCCAGGCAGCAAAACACTGTTTGCTCTCAGGCTCCAGAAAGACTAGTGTCTTTTGAGTCGAAAAGACTCTTACAGCAGAGTTAATTTGCATTTTTAAGGATGCTCTTAACAGATTTTACTTGTCAGCTTTAAAAAAAAAATAACAGGTGTAGTCTGAGAAAATAAGCCACCAAGGTTACCTCAGCTTCAGTGTGAAGTTTACAGCATGTTGGCATAGAAGGTCTAACAAAGACGCTGTTAAGTTGCATTATGAGAAATGCAGGATTCAGTACCCACACCAAGTACTAAAAGTCCTCAGTTCTTCAAAATCAGTCTCTAACAAGCCCAAGGCTTTTTGAAAGAGCAGAAATAAATGAATAAATTCTGTAGAACTGAGACTAATGAGTGACATGGTGTATGTGGAAAATAAAGTCAGTGTTTCTGTGGATAATTATCTTACCAGAAATCAAATAATTTAATTACTGCTTAATACTGAGCTGAAAGAAAGCACCTTAATAACTGCAGCTTTGGTCCGTGTTACTGAAAGGTGAACAACATTATTTTAATTTAACAAATGGAGCTGTCACTTGTTGCTTATGTGACAGTAGTCGGATTTATTTAGTGCTTTTTTTCCTGACAGTGCAGTTATGTAACACCGCTCATTGTCTTTGTGTGCTTTGTGATCTTGTATTGTTTATTTTTAATACTCAAACGGTTGTCTGACAGGAGAACAGAGAGAATAATTAAGCAGGTTTTAGTGCTGTGACTCCCCAGCGTACACGTGGATTTTTTTCTGGAAACAGAAACAACATCTGAGTCAGAGGTATCAGAAAATGGGCTTCTTAACACTGCAGACATTTGCTTTCCTCCCACTTCCACATCAAAGTGTCACTTAAGATTCTGTGAGAACGTTAACAGTAGAAGAAGAAGAAAAAAAAATCCATCAGATCTCCCCGTGCATTTGAACTTCTCCAACAATAAACACTTTACTGCTTCCTGTCAATAGTGACATTTATTTTAACCTATGATAAAGCCACAACGGGTGTGCATACACAACTCTCTGTTTCCCCACTGTTAGCCAAGCATGCTAGCGTGGTGCATTAAAGTCATCATAAGCCTCGGGAGTTGAGACGATAACTCATAGTATTTGGCCTTATCAGCAGGAGATGGCCCGGTGCTGTGAGGAGGATGACAGAGTGTGAGTCATTTGTGGAGTTTATGTCCCTCTGACAGCTGTGTTTCATGTTCACTGCTCTGGAAAAGGCCTCTGAAAGCTGTGAGCCCACCGGGCCTCTCACACCACAACAACCCTTTTTATTATTTTTAATGTAAGCAGAATTAATTTTAATTTTCATGTAAAAATATTTCCTCAAAACCTACTTAGTGTGCTCCTCAGGAAAACTATTTAACAACATTAAGGCCATGTAACATCAAAGCTGCTCACTCAGAGCCATGGTAATATTATAATAATGCTAATAAACCATTACTCCAGCATACTTTTGAGGAATTGAGTCAGCCTGTTGGATTAAAATCACTTCAGGCTGCAGGATTTCCATAGATGACAGGTGTCAAATCGTCACTTAGGCTATAAACAAACAAACTGCACATCCTTCATAGTAAAGTGGATGACAGGCTGACATCAAGACAGCTAATTAGCAAACTAATTAACTGTACATACCTGAGATCTGGCAGCTTTGTTCTGTCTATCTGCAGCGATGGTTGTCTGCCTGCTTCTTCCTCCATGGACATGCCTCAGTTCTCACTTCCAAATATAAGAAGAAAAAAAAAAAGGTAGAAAGAAAATGAGCTCACTGACAAAATGTGCATCGCAACGTAATAATGTAAATGCATTTCTGCTGTTTTGATGTTAACAGTGTTTCAGTTTCGTTTCTCATGCATACACTTTTTTATGGATTCAGTAAAAGTCGTCTTGTTTACTTTACAGCAGTTTTTATTTTTAAACATGTATGCAGCTGAAATACAGATTTAAGCAAATAATAACACAAACAGAATGGGCACATATATGCATAATGTTATATCTACATGGATACAAATGAGGTAACCTTTGGCCTTTTATATTTTATTATGTGTTGAGGAGTTAGTTTTATCAACTTATAAAAAAAACAACACTCCCTATTGAGTTAAAGTATAAAAAGATCAAATCAAGACCTCTTTTTATTGTGCTGCTCCATGAACTAAATAAAAAACCCTTGGTCAAAATCTCTCTTTTTGAAATAAAACAAGCCTTATTGCTCTTTCTCCTGAAGTTTTCTTCTGCATTCATTTCACTCAGTGCATCATATTTAGTCATTCAGTCACATCTCTGAACTCGGTGTTTTTTTCACTGTGTGGGAGAGCAGAACACAAATGAGTGCTTTTTCTAATACCTGAATCCATTTTGGCCTTGAAGGGAGTTATTTTCCCTGTGTGGATCATCAACTGGTGGTTATATTTTCCGAGGTTTTTCCTCAACCACCTCCAGGGGGTCAACTGGGGATTGCGTGAGCTTGTGTGGTAAAACTTTATTTGTGCAGTTGACTGCACGGTAGTTCGTCTGTAAAGGCACCTGTTCCCTGTGAAAGTGAAGTCGGGGAAGTGAGAGCGGTAAAGGAGCCATCTGTTGCTCGTTCGTGGACCGGTGGCTCTGAACTGGTTCATAAAGACTTTAATTAATGGCTCCTTTTTCCCGTGTCCTCCCCTCCAGGTTCAGGGACGACAAGGGCTACGTCCTGTACCCTCAGATCGGGGACCGGCTGGACCTCATCTGCCCCCCGCTGGACACCGCCAGGTCCACGCCGGAGTACGAGTTCTACAAGCTGTACCTGGTGTCGACGCGGGAACAGGCGGACCGCTGCGAGGTGATGGGAGCCCCCAACATCGTCCTCACCTGCGACGAGCCCACCCGCGAGCGTCGCTTCACCATCAAGTTCCAGGAGTTCTCGCCCAACCTCTGGGGTCACGAGTTCAAGAGCATGCACGACTACTACATCATCGGTGAGTCGAGATCAAGCGCTTGGGGATGAGGAAGTGGCGAGATCGTGTTTGTGGGCGTGTGCGCTGAGCCTCATTGTAGCACGTGGGTGGTGGTGGGGGGGGTTGTTATGATTGCATGGCTGATTTCTGATTGTGCCCGAGTGTGTTTGTTTATTTCAGCGATGATGGTGCTGATTGGGCGGGTGTGTTTACAGTAATTAGGTTGGAGGATTGTGTGTGTGATCCGGTCCACAGGCGGCTACAGGACAGGACATATGCTTCAAAACATGGACACATCCAGATTTCTCGTCAGTTAAGATTTGGGGTTTTTTAGATTATTTAATGAATTTTTCTTCTCTGGTCGAGGTAAACACTTCAAATGACATTTCAGCTGTTCTCCATTCTTTCCACATCTTCCTGGATTTACCACTTGTGTGGGATTTTGTGTTTAGTGCAGTCTGGTTAGGTTTGGGCCTCCTCGTCGTCTCTGAGAGTCACTGCTATGCCTTTGTCCTGCTCCGGCTGCTGTGCTGGCCCCGGGCCTGTTTATTGTTACTGCCAGCCTCGCAGTGACCGCAAATGGCGAGGCGCAGTTTGTTTTGGTTTATCCAAAAGGTTTGTTTGAAGTTAGGCTGCGTTGAAGACCTGATGAGGTCATCACGGCGAGCCCGGCCAAGCGTTTGTATCGGACGGAACAATCTCGCAAGTAAAGGTCGCGTCAGCCGAAACCTACGGGTTGTTTTTAAATACAAGACCAAGAGCCAAGAGCGTTCGCAATTGGAGCGATGCACGCAACACACACACACACACACACACAGAACATACTCACGTGCTTGTATACACACACGCCCACAAGTTTCCAATACAAACACAAGCGGTGTAAAAACACCTCAGGAGTGAGAGAGTGAGCAGAGTAGACAAAGAGAGAGACCCTGTTTGATTCCCATAGCTCTCCTCCCACGCACCTGCGAGCTCTATTCACTCAGGTGTGCAAATGCTCTTTTCATTTCTTTTCGTCTGCTGGTGGAAAAAAAAAACACCCAAAAAACGATAGAACGACTAGAGCCAGGAGGAGGAGGAGGAGGAGGAGGAAGCTGGGACAAAGATGGAGAGACACAGCGAGAGCAGGAGAGAGACAAAGAGAATATAAGATCTCTGGAAGTCTGTGAAGTCCCTCATGCCTCTTTGTGTGCTATATTTGTTCGCCGGTTTCAGGTGCGCTCGGTTTTCACTATCAGTCCTCAGCATGTTTGTGAAGAGAGGTGAGGGACTGGGCATATTTCTCCAGCACCCTGCATCAATATCAGCATACAAGTATTTTCCCTCAGATTAGATATGAGCAGGTGCGATAGCATGCAGCAGCAGTGCAGTCAGCAACAACGCACTGTACTGTATGTATGTGGATCGTATATGCACCCAGGGAGGGACCCGGCATTGGGAGGAGGAGGAGGAGGAATTTAGGCCTGATAAGTAGGGAGGTAAATGAATGCAACCTGATACCTGCTGATACCTGATTTAATGACTGACAGATGTTTAACAGCAGAACCCAACCAGTCATCAGATACTGCTGCAACAACGGACTCTTACAAGATACACAGAACAGAGACATGGAGGTGCCCTCTCAGACTGGAGCACCATTGTAAGTTTTATCTTGTGAACTGGAAAGGATGGATTATACCTCAGTGGAAATATCTGCTCTAGTTTAAAGTCCATAACTTTATCAGCTGATTGTGTTGCTGTTCATATTTAGAAGTCACTCCTTTGTTTTCTTTGATACTATTGGTGCATTTCCACCGCATGGTCCCGCCTCGCCTCGGTTTGTGGTGCGTTTCCACTGGCAAAAAGTACCTGCAACTTGATACTTTTTAGCACCTCCTCTCCTGCGGTTGCGAAAAGGTCAGGTGCTAAAATCTTATTGGTCGGAATCGTCATTGCATCATCACTAAACATCTGTACCCACAAACCGACAGTCTGCGCAGTTATAGTCAGAATAACAGCTTTCTACTATGTGGGGAAAACCACTAAATAGATCAGTTTAATTTACAATAACAGCACTTTAGTGCAACGTTAAAATTTTATTTACAAACGTCAGCTAAAAAAAAAACCTGAGCTCTGAGCGCCCAGTCGGTTGAACAGCTGATGGAGGTTGTAGCGAGACCTCATATCTCCAAAAACATCAGAGCAACTTATTAACCAGGCTCTAACTTGATGGATTAACAACATATTTAAAGTAAAAACAACTAATTTCTCACCTGAAACAATCTTCAAACTGCTTCCTGTGACATCACAACAGTTATTCTGCAGATTACTTCATCAACTTCCTCCTCCTTCACCTGATGATCAGCTACACGGAGGAGGGACTGTTGTCTTTAATGGAAACACAAACCGAGGCGAGTAGTTACTATAGGCTAGTGGAAAAGCTCCATCTGTGGCAGACATATCCAGTCAACTGCTTTTCAGGCTCAAAGGCAGAGTCTCTGTAAACATTTTTTCTTTCATCCGTCTTAAATTTGAGTGCATACACGCATGAAACACTTTGCAGGTAAATGCAGAGCCACTTATTTCCCACAGGCTTTCCCCTTTCACCCCTCCTCTGTACTCACACCTGACAACCAGGTGTCCGGAGATAGAAACGCCTTTATCTCCACGCACAGACCAGACTGATCGATTGACAGCTCCAGCCCGATCAATGAAGGTTGCAACACAAGGTCACACACACGCCCCATCACTGTCACACACACACACAAATAGACACACATTTAAAGAGAGAGACTTGGAGAAAGAGGAGTAGCTGATCGTAGAGAGCGCGCGGTCCTGATAACGTATTGATAACATCCACAAATCACTTGAGTGTAGAGAGCGATGGCCTTTGATCATGTGTCCTTAATGAAGAATTGCATTGAGTCTCTCATCCGAGCCCCTGTGTACTTAATGAGACTGTGAGATAATTAATAACTGTTAATCCTGCTGCTAATTTAGAGACACACATCGGCTTTAGCCTGCGTATGCTAACCGGCCCAATAGGGAGTATCCTGCGTACATTCAACCCACTGTGGACTGTGGTTTGTCCCTGGATTTAGTCTGAGTAAATGTATGTTTCTGCATGTGTGTGAAGGCGCCGACGTATGCAGAGGCCTCGGGGAAATCTAGTTTTAATTAACCTATAGCATAGTGTGATTTAATTTTCCACGCTGCGGACTGGGCACACACACAGAGTGTATGTATAGGAGCGTGGAGTGGAGTGGATGAGTGGCAGAACAGCAGCAGGAAACAAGGCAGAGGAGGTTAATTTCAAAGTTAAACCCATTACAGATTATCTGTAACTTGCTTTAAGCCCACTGGGCGATCACTTTCATTTGCTCTATAGTAAACACACAGTAACTCATCCTAAAGCTCTGTATGATGTGATATTCACATTATAATCACCGTCGAGTGTTGATGATAGAGAATAATGCTGAGAAAATCTGTGATGTGAGAAACTTTTCTTTGTTTCTGTGGCCTCTAATGCATCACAGATGCCACTGTTTTTGTAATCAGATTACTCCAATCCCATTAAATGTAATTCTTCACTTCCGCATCCTGGGGAGAGGGGAGAAAGAGTGGTAAAATTGATTAGTTATACTTTATTGATTGATGTTTTCATTCATAACATGAGGTCAGAGTTTATGTAAACCCATTTCTCTGTCACACTCTCTCGTCTTCTGTTTTGTCTGGGTCGCTTTCCCCTCAGCTTCTCCACCCTTGAGCTTCTCCTCGCCTCTTTCACCATTCAAATGCTGACACACACACACACACACACGCTCAGTACAGCAACCCAAAGTGCAGATCAAGCCTTTCACTGCTTTTAATGAATCCTTTGAATGCAGGCGCCAGAGCCTCTCTACATGTACACATACACACACACACACACACACACACACAGTTGTACATTCACAGTGCGGTTTTGGTGACGTGTGTTCTTAATGAGAACTTCATGAGGAAGCCATCTCTGTGCAGCTTATTGGGTTTGCAACCTAAAACACAGCGTACACATGAGAACAGGGGAGTTTTCCTTGAACTGGTCCAGGATCAGTTCAGTTTAAAGCATCAGCTCAACACAAATTACCAAGAAACATCTTTTCTCGATTTGTCTTCATGGAACTGAGCTGAGTTTTATTTGGGAGATTTTCTGATATTTATCAAAGAGAGTCAACAACATCTCCAGCACCAGTACCTTTTGTTACTGAGGATAATCCACACTGAACTGTTTTTAACTGAAGCAATAGTCACTTTAAAACCTGCCAACAACGTGTACTGTGGATTATCCAGGGGTTTTTTTGTGTAATTGTGGTGCACATACCCTCAAACATGCAGCTTTTCAGAGATTAATTCTCAGTTGCAGGATGCAGGCTGTTATTTCCCGAATTTGTTTACAACTGAGCACAACGTGACATTAAAATAGATTTGCAAACCAGGATGAGGAACAAAAAACAACAACAAATGGTTACACTTTAAATCAAAAAGTCATAAAAAGTGTTACTGGATGGCACTTAAACACACTTTCCTTTAATTCTCTAATATTAAAAGTGTTTGCGGGCCAGGTTGGCAGACGGCGCTCGTCTTGTAATAAAACTGGCGTAAAAACAACATTACAAGTACGAGGCATGGCGAGCAGTCAAACCACCACCACTGCCGCTTCCTTTGGAGATTGAGTGATGAAAGCGAAGACTGGAGAGATGCAGCCAGGCTGACTCACAACAAGGACGGGAAAGGAAAAAGATGTTGGGAAATAGTATAAAGAAGTTTAAATTTACCGTGCACACGTTCGGGGATGAAAGTAAGAAAAATAGAAGATGACAACAGACAGACTCCGGGTTGTTGTTGCCTGTGTAGCCGATGTGAATGGGATGCGAGTGTGAGCTGATACACAGATGCTCATCTGTAGGGGTGACACTGAAACAACGCGGCCACTTTCAATCATTGCTGCTGGTGTCAGGGGGACACACACATGTTTGAACGCACACACACCAACATGCAGTGAATGATTGCAGGCTCACAGTCAACATACACATGACCTCATATATGAGTGATCTCTTTTTTCTCCTTCTCTTCCTCACACACACACACACACACATCAGTCGTCCTTCTCCTTGGTGCTCGCACTAACATATGCAAGCTCACATCACCATACACATGGGCTTTCTCATAAATATATGCACTCACACACACATTGGCATACAAGCAGGCTTGTGGTTGTAAACAGACACAGAATAGTCTCAAAATAGCACACACACACACACACTCCAGAAAAAGACACCGAACCGGAGATACACACAAAGTTTGGTGAGATCTGCCGCGGTGAATGGGTCAGTCGCTGAGGGACTGCAGTGTTGTTGTTGCATACTGAGACAGATGGCGGCATGAGTGTGTGCGCGCATGCACATTTGGAGCGGATACAGGTATGAAGTTGTGGGTCCGGGGTTTTTTTTTTGTTGTGTGCAACTATGCGACGAGGCTGGTGCATGTATAGATGTGTAGGATGCAGCATGAAGGTATTTGTGTGTGTGTGTGTGTGTGTGTGTGTGCAGGAATGACTCCCAGCGGTGTGTTTACGGAGCAGGGCCCCCGGGGGCTTTGCAGAAAGCCCGTTGCTTGCAGCCGCACAATGGCAGAGATAAACAACCCCACCCCACTAATATGAATAATAGAAGAGCTGACTGGTGCCTGCAAACCCAGAAAAATGTGTGTTTGTGCATGTGTGTGTGTCTTCGGGTAAGTTTTTTTTAGGTGTGTGTTTGTATGGTAGTTATTTGCATGCCATGTTGTCTCACTCCATTCTGTGAATTTTATTATCTCTCTCTTTGACTTTTCATTCTGCATTGTATTCCTGTGCACTGTCGCTCTGTTTGTCTTTCTTATCTATCCATCTGTCATGTTTTCCTCTTCTTCTGTCTCACTTTGTGTGTGTGTGTGTTCACTCACTCACATGTGTGTAACCCCTTCAGCCCTTTAATGGGAAGTTTCAGTTGGTGTTTCTTCGTGCAACCTGGGTGGGGCTTGTGTGTGTGTGTGTGTGTGTGTGGTCTAATTGTCGGACAGTACGGGGCAGACGTAGCGCGTGCAGACAGCAATGTCGAAGTGTTCAATAATGCAGAGGTACTCACTGGTTTATTTATCAGGGTTAAGCTGAAATAAATGACACAGAATCCAGATGGGGGAGAGAGAGGGAGGATAGACGGAGGGGTGAGAGAGGAGGGAAGAGTGAGAGATGAAGGGAGAGGAAGATGGGGAACGACAGCGAAGCGAAGAGCGAAACAGCGAGGAGACGAGACAATGGAGGAGAGGAAGCGGAGAGAAACACTGCACTGCAGCCTCAATGAGCTGCACCTCGCCGCCACTCCACGTTACTTTATGATTCCCCGCGTGCATACGTGCACGGCCGCGTGAGTGTGTGCACAACTTTAGTTTTGTGGCGAGGAGAGCAGGACTGAAGGAGTCAAAGAGAAAAGGATGGAGGGAAAGCAGCTGGGTGGAAGAGGTGGGGAATCCAGGGACTCTGAGAAATCTATATCTGCTGAATATTTGATCAAGTTTAAGCCCTCTGATTTGAGCCTCCTGCCTGGCTCTAAAGCAACCACAGCCACAGGGGAGAGGAGAGGAAGAGCTGCAGGGAGGAGGGAGAGGAGGGCGGGCGAGGCAGGGAGTAACAAGATGACCACAGTGAGGGGCATCGGGCGAAAGGGTAGGGGGTGATTTATTTATTTTTTTACACAGAAATGCCACTGAAATGGAAACTCTAGCCTAGCAGTATATATCCCACCTACAGCAGATAAAGACATGAACACCTGCTGAGAAAATACCTATACATCAATTATTATTCATACAGTTACAGTTATGAAGGCAAAACATGGTAAAGTTGTTAGGATTTGGCCACATGACATCTTAAACAGGGTAACAACCACTTAATATAAGTATCTGTCACTTGTAATCCTGAGTTCACACCAAATACGATAATGGCAGCTGGACTGATTTTGAAGATTTTGTCGAACTTGAGAATTTGCCCTCAATAGCTAATAAGATCGCTCCTTCTGGAGAGCGCCATCCGGTAACCGTGACGACCTCCAGTTGTGCCATCAGCAATGAACGATTTAGCTGTTCGGCAAAACTCTTGGTTACCGCATCAACGTCGTGTCATAAAGATAAGCCTGACCTTCATTTCTGCTCATCAGTGTCGTCAGGGGATCTCAATGCTGATTGGTTTTCAGGATACCATGTGAATAATTTGCTCTTTGTATTCGCATATTATGTAATTACATCGCAGGAGATGTTCACTTCCTGTTTGGTGATGACTGAACAGTATCTGTAATTCGTCACTGAGTAAAATCCATAAATGTGAGTGTTATGAAGGCTTAGCCACAGTAAATACAGTGGTTGTTCCTCAGTTAGCAGCATTTATGTGCACACCTATGCCCTCTGGGGTGCAGAAACTCTGCCGTTTAGCTCATTACAAATTAAATATAGACTCTTTAGACCGGAGCTGTCCCGTCCCGGCCACCGCGCGATCCGTTTTTCAACCTCGACTGTGTTTATGCTTTCACATCTGTCGTGGCCCCTCGGGGGACATGCCTAGAGTTCGCTCCGAGCTAGACCCTGACAACTATTTTTGAGGCGGACCTGAAGACTGCCTTTTTTCTAGCCCACAACACATTTTTCACACTCCACCAAACACATCGAATTCTTGGGGCGAACAGCCTCAGTTAAACTCTCATGTGTGAAAATAGCCTCAAATAAAGTGCAAAAGTGGAAAATGGAATAGAATAGGCCAGCAGGGGTTTTGTGCAACGGATCCAACTAATTTCCCCTCCAGAGATAAAGTTTATCTGCATCTCTCGATGGATAAGAGAAAGTGGAGGGGAGGAAAGACGACTCTATTAAAACTAATAGTCACTCAAGTGTTTTAATGATTGTGCCTGATATTCCCCTGAGGTTCTGTGAATGTGTCTTCATTATTTGCATGAGGATATGTACACAAACTTGAATGCGGTGCACAGATCGCTGCGAAACCACAGTAAACGGGCACCATACGCCGACACCTATACTGGGGGGGTACAACCAAAGCAAAGGCATTTCTGGGGAAGATAATAGAGGAGAGCGACTGGGATGAGCTGATGTGAAGTGACACTGGGAGAGAGCGGGCGATATTTGGGCAGGAAAAACCAAGAGAGGGAGAAGAGAAAGGGGAGGAAGAAGATGAAGGAAAAAAAAGATGTGTGCTGAGTGTGAGTAAGAGAAAGTGACAGATCGCCCGGCCGATTTAGGTCAGCAATCAGAGCTGTGCTACTGTCTGCGAGATTGGCTGTGTGTGTGTGTGTGTGTGTGTGTGCGCGCTGTGGTATGTGTGTGATGTTGGTTCAGAGCTTATGTGTGTGTGGGCGGCGGGCGCATTCGTGGGCGTCTGTCTCGGCGGTGTAGTTTGGGAGTGTGTAGCCGTGGCGTTGGGGTGGTGGGGGTTGATTGCGTGAGCGAGTGCGAATACGTCGCTCCTGTTAAAGGTCAGACAAGAAGAATCCCTCCCTAATTGGATTGGGCCTGGTTAACATTGTATGATTCATTTAACCTTCCTACACCGTCTGTATGTCTGTCACACACACACACACACAGATACACAAACTTTTCTCGCAGCTTGACAAACAAAGGCGTCATTGTGCGGCCGCCTTCTGCTGAGGAACCTTTTGCAGGAGGATGTGTTTCCCGACAATCAGGCGTGCGGGGGGGAGGTTTAAAACAAGCGCACCTCTCGGCTGACCTCTGCCATCAGCAGAACGTATTACCCCGCTAATATAGCCTTGATTTAGTGCCCAGGTTCACGCAAACATGACCCCCGATCAACATAATGAGCATGTTCACACACAGACAGATGTGAAGCCCTACACACAGTCGTGATGTGTGTTTGCTGAACTTTGTGTGGAAACTTTTCTCGATAGCCCATCTGTCCACTCCTCTTCTCCTTTAATGGAATCGTTCACCATTTGGGGAAATACTCGACTTTCTGAGAGCGGGATGAAAATTGGCTTGAGTCAGGGCACGGTTGACCTAGCTTAGCATTAAGACTGGAAACGGGAGAAAGTTGTTTGTCTGGCTCTGTGCGAAATGAAAAATTCTGCTTTTTTTTTCAATAAATATTAGAAAGGAATTCATATGAGAGGCTGTTTTTAGCTTAGTGTAGCAGAAACATTGGACGACAAGAGCTTTCCCATCCTACAGCAAGTCTGTCCAAACACAAAAAAAAACATGTTGAATTTACATGATTGATTTAGGTCATGTAACTCATATGGACAGGAACAGCTGATCTCAGGGGGAGTTGCAGATTTCAGATCTTCTCGTTTTCCAAAACATTGCATTATTCCTTTAACGCACAATTGTGTTGTTGTTGTTTTTACTGGAACAGTTTGTCCATAAGTAACATGCATGATCTTTGGCATGTGTGAGGGGAGATTATGGTGTTCTTGGAGCATGATTGGACCCAGCAGCTGTTCAGTGGAAGTAGATGGAGAGGAAGAGGAGGAGTGGGAGGAGGAAAAGTGAGAGAGAGAGTAAATTATAGGGGACTCAGACAAGCTAGAATAATTTGAGCACTGCAGAAGAAGAGAGGGAGGAATTTGAGGGAAGCGGGGTCGGCCTTGGACGGGATGATGAAATGAGGATTTTTGTGTGCTGTTAGGAGACAGTAGAAGGAGACAGTGTTGACACTCGGCGGAGCAAGAGGGCCCACGGCTCAAAGACACAAGGACAAACAATCAGCTGCAAATCCGTTTTAACCACCATTTAAGCAGCCCTAATTACCCCAAAAAAATCTCCACAAAGAACATCATTATCACTCGGTGCTCGTGCTCGTGCTGCGTGCGTGCACGTGCTCCACTTGTTTATTGAAGGGAGATTCATTAGCGGACTAGCTGTTTGCTTGTTCTCGACTAATCGTCATTGTTGTGAGATGCTTTGGGTGCATTTCACAAATACAACAAGGCATTTTCTGCAGTTTGTTTCTCCCATCCGAGCCCAAATCCTTCCCGCTCTCGCATCATCCACCTTTATTGGTCTTTTTTTTTATGCACTCGAGGGTCAGCCAAAGCCGAAAGAAAAACTTAATTCGATGCATGTTGTCCGCTCCAGAGAGCCAAGGGTTTGATAACTGTTTAGAAAGCACCAAACGCTCGAGCCAGAAAAAGCCGGGATATGGGACGGGGCGGTGGAGCTAATGGCGCTGATGTTGTCATGGTCCACGAAAGTCCCGTGTGATGTGTTTATTGCGGGGGCCAGACGGGGCGAGGCTCAACGGTCACAAATCAGAGGCGGCGGGGGTTTTGGCGTCTTTAATGTCTCAGGGAGAGAGGAGCGCTGAGTAAGTGATACAGAGGAGAGTTTCAGATGAAGACGACTTCAAGTAGTCCCTGTAGTTCTAATATTAATCCTCTGTGTTCCCTCTGGGGGGGCTTATCGTCCACATTAGTACCACACATCTGCTGCTGCAGTATGCGCTGATTATATATTGATGAGGGAGGGGGGTTGGATAATTGAATACCCTCATCGTGGAGGGGAGTGCTTGGTCTCGTTTCTCCACTTCAGACTATCTCAAGTGGGTGG
>OOFC01008500.1:14778-28685 GCA_900323345.1 Pseudochromis fuscus
ATTTTTGCCATGTTAATGTTTATTGAAGATCATTTGAACATCTGAATGTATTTGAGTATTAGATTTATAGAATTTGTCATTTATTAAATAATAATAAAAAAGTGTGAAATTATGGTTTTAGTTTAGTTTGTTTGGTTTATTTGAACAACAAGGACAGCGTGCAGTTACATTAAAGATTTCTGCACCAGATTTAGCATCCTGCTAATTTCCACCTGTAGTCCTTAGTACATAATAAAATACATTCCAATCTGAAACAAAAAATAAATCACAATATGCATTAATAATAGTACACAGTATTTACAAATATTTACGTTACATGGAAATATTTGTGCAACTTCTTCATTTCAGTACAACTATTGAAGTGCAAAAGTGTAAGGAGGTAGAGTATACCCAATATATTTAAAGTGCAGTGTTTCAATGACAAAAGCAGGGTACAAAAGTACAAAGGTAATAAGCAATGTTGTGTATGAAGCAATAGATTCATATGTCCTTAATGTGTTAGCTATCAGATCTGATCGCTCTATACCATAATGGTACAATAATATGACACTATACTGTTCTTACACTGATAGTATGGTAGTCTGGCAGCCATGGTACATTTGTGAATGTATGTGGAGTGTATTTATGTAAAAGAAAAAATCTTTAATTGTAAATACGATTTTTCATACTTACAGGTTTTTTATGTTATTCTAATATTTTAATCTTTTTTTTTTGTTTTGAAATAAAAATCTGTGAAATAAACAAAAAACACTGTAAAAGTTACACTATCTGGTGACATCATGAGGGGGTTACACCCAAATTTAATGTCATTGTCTTTAAATTTGGGCGTAACCCCTGACGACGTCATCAGAAAACTGATAATCTAACACAACCCTGAACTGTTTGATGCACCCGAAATAAAATAATTACTTTAATGACTACACCTCACCACTGATTTTGCAAACTTCTATTATCCAAACCAAGCACATATTGGATATAAATTACATGAATGCATATTATTGTTTTTTAGAGCATTTAGATACGATAGTTATGTTATTAAAAGCAAACATGAATTAAGAATATTTGCTTTGTTTCTTCCTAATAAAACTTTGATGTATTTAAATACTGAACCCTCACCCCTGCTGTAATGATTACCTGGCTGGGGAGGGGAAAGAAATAAAAATCCTTGTGCGGTGCCTGAACTATCAAAATCAAATTCCTCCAGAGAAATAAATCCCAGCTAAAACGGCCCCGAGGGTCAGGAGTGGTATTAATGAACTTAATACTAAATAAAGAGCTTATGAGTGATTAGGCAGCACTTACTCTTGGAGCACCGCATTCTTTCACATTAGCAAAAAGTTTTTCTTTCCATTTCCTGTGGAGTCTGATTCATCCAAGGTGAATTATTTACTGCAGCACTCCTCCAGCCACATCACTAAGAATACCTAATAAATGGGCTACGTCCTGAGGCGTTTCTGCACTTCATAACCAAAGGAAGTATTAAAGAGGAGAGTTACCTTGTCAACTACCGAGAACCGCAAAAAGTGATTAACAAAAACCAAATGAAAAAGGAAGAAATATGTAGCAATTCAGTTCATCATTCTCTTTGACTAATGACATCTGAATAGAGGGAATATGCTGGGACTCTGTGCCCTTGAGTCTGAAACTGAAAATGGGGCAGAAGCTTTGAATTTTTACAATTTCTACAAACTCAATGAGGTGATATTAACACTGCTGAAGATGAGGGCAGCTGATGATGTTTGGAGCCGACGAAGAAGAAAATCTGCTGACTACTTTGTCCACAGTGAAGTACACAGAAAAATGTGGCAATGAAGAAACACAACAGATCAGACTCTGCAGGATTAACCAATAGAAACTGTCTCAATGAGTCTTTATTGTCCCTTTGTTGAGTCTCATTGTCTCTGAGCTCCACAGGCTGTATGTAGAAATTAAAGGAAAGGAATTTAAGCCAATGTGGAAGTGAAAAAAGGTGCAATACTCCTGATGACCACTAGATGCTGTCTCCAAAAAACTCTGGCTCCAAAAAGCTCTTCAAAAGGTTCAAGGGTCAGACCCGCCTCCTCACTCCTCCCTTCATGTCCAAATATGGTCACTTCTGGCTCTGAACAACCGACGATGGCAACATTCAAATTCCAAACTCCTGGCTTCAAAATGTGACTCCACAAACCAACAAGTGACGCCATGTTAGCTTTGTGTATTCATGATACAGTCCAAAACACACGACCAGACTAAACAAGTCCAGTCTCTGAGCAGACAGGTTCAAATCTGTCTGAATACAAATCTGCAAAACCTGCTGTGAAGTTCACACTCCAGGTTTTCAAATTCATTTTGGCTCCCAGAGAGTGAAGTGATTTAACACTATTAGTTTATAGTTATCTAAGTTGATCAGTGTCACCTCACCTCCTTATGAATGTAATCCTCCTCCCACACATTTCACTTCTTAGGTTGGATGAAACAGCAGCTTTATTGTTACATGTGTAGTGTAAATGACAAGTGAAATAATAACACTTTGTCTTTTCAAACGATACATTAAACTGCTAAACAGAAGGTGGTGTTAGGTGTATTCTGTCTCCTGATGTAGCAGCAGAGAGGGCAAACAAATAAAGAAGTTATTTATGGAGATGAGCTTGTTTAACTCTGAACAGCGTTGTTTCCT
This sequence comes from Pseudochromis fuscus, assembly GCA_900323345.1. NCBI lineage: Eukaryota > Metazoa > Chordata > Actinopteri > Pseudochromidae > Pseudochromis > Pseudochromis fuscus. The sequence goes on from OOFC01008500.1 coordinate 17,435, forward strand.
AATAGAAAAACTCTGGCTTTGTGGTAACTGTTGTGAAACGTTAATTACTGGTGGTGGACTTGAAGAGTGTGAAGTTGTGTAAACCCTGAAAGTACATGAGAGTTTATTTAACACTGTGCTCTGTGCAACAATATGTTTACCTTCACCAAGGAGGATGTATTTTCACCTGTTAGCAACACTTTGGAAAAAACACGTCAATAAATTATGTTAGGGCAGTGGTCCCCAAACACCGGGCCGGGGACCGGTATCGGTCCGTGGGGCAGTTGTCACCGGGCCTCACAGAAAGAATAAATAAAAATATAACTTCCGTTGCATTGATTATTAGAGTCTGAAAGGTATTTTATTTTGAAAGGAACGACTGGATTCTCTTTAACTTAACTTTTGCCGTTGCCTCTTGACACGTCAACACGCTTGTCTCGGTCACGTGATACAACGTATCATGTATCACGTATAACGTCAGATACGTTAGCCAAAAAATAAGCCCGCAAACTAGTGAAAATGAATAAAATACAAACGTCTTTGGAGAGCTTCTTTGCAAAGTGTAAGAGCAGTGGCATAAATATGGACAGTGAAACCAGTGCAGCTGCACCGGGGCCCAGACACCGTCAGGGGCCCAAGAAGGAAGAAAAAAAAAAACAGCTGTCCAGAATTGACACAGGCCCCGTTATTGTGATCAGAATAGCTCAGGGCGGGTCGGTAAGGTAACGCTGAGTGGCTGGTGGGGGAGGAGGAAAAGATATTCTGTCCAATCACGTTGATACCGGTCAGTCATGGTGGGTCGCGATGGCGTGAGGTGAGTTGTTTCTCATTTCAGCAAGAGAAAAAAGCAAGTGGATGAAAATTGACGAGAAAATGTAGCATCACGTTTAGCGTTAGCCTAGCCTCTCCAGAGTGGCTGTGTGTGTGTGCGTGTGTGCCTGCATGTAACATGCACGAGGTGCGCTTGTGTTTCGGGTGGGGGTGGGGCCACAAAAAAATATTTGCACCGGGGCCTATACCCATGATGTTATGCTAGTGGGTAAGAGGACAACTTATTATGCCGGTCGTGTTATATTATTTCTGCTGTATTTATCTGCCACACCTTGAAGGCTGGTCCGTGCAAATAATGCCGACATTAAACCGGTCCGTGACGCAGAAAAGGTTGTAGACTGCTGTGTTAGGGGACATGGGATCATATCAAAAGGAACAAAAGATTACATTTTAGGTATTTGATCTCTTGTAATGGTAAAAAAAACTCCTAACTTTGTTACAAATTTCAATATTCAAAGTTATTATTTGATTCTGAGACTTGATCGATTGTTAGGGTTTGACTCAAAGAAGATTAGATTTCAGGGAGGAAATCACTGAACATCCCTTTCTTATTCAAGCACCACACTCAGCCTGTAAGTACGGTGCAGTAAGCATGTTTACACAATTTTCTCCAATCAAAACATTTACAAAGTGTTGAAACATTTCATATTTGATGTGCAGCTGAAAATGACTGAATAAAACACAGTAATGAAAATCACATTTACAGCATTTTATCCAGTGGTTCTTCAGTCTAATTAACTGACAAGCCCTGATCAGCAGCGCCACCCTTGAACTAATTTCCTGCCTCTAAGCAGCTGCCACTCACCCAGCAGAGACAGATGTGACTGATCTTCACCAAAAAAAAAAAAAAAAAAAAGATCCATATTGCCTCAATATTATACTTCAATTTCTGCCTGGATTAGAAAAAAAAACAAGACATTAGGGAGTTTTAAGCTTCTGGGATTTTTTTCCAGCTGCCTAATTCCCCCTGTTTCCAGTATTTTTTGCTAAGCTAAGCTGACAGGCTGCTGGCTGGAGATACGGGAGTGGCATCTTTTCATCCAACTTCCCACCACAAAGCAATTAAGAATATTACAACGGGTTATGGAAATATTGTGGTTGCATTTAATCACTCCACATCTTGACTTCCCATCCTTCCCCCCCATCTCCTTCCACTTCCTGTATTCAGCATCAGGCACAAGCTCCTCCAGTGTGGATGTTATTCTGGGCAGCTGAAGAGGTAGATGGTGTACACCAGTGTGAAAAACACATGGATGTATTCGTCTATGCAGCCGCCCACACAGCCGTATCTTTCTGCATCTTCCCCCCGTTTTATTTCCACACCCACACAACTTGGATCAGTTCATCCACCAACACGGGAGGGAACCGGGGAGATTTGACAGCAGAGTCTCTTTGATCACTGCGATGTGGCCCTGAGAGGCTCGAGTCAGGATGCCGGCTTTAGCACGCCAGCGCCAGCCCCTGCTTTACATCTCCACGGGCCTGCTGGGATGTCCGAGAGACGGCCCGTCCCACAGCTCCACGGGCATGATGGGAAGGCTGAGGGGGGGATACTATGATGTTTAAACAGCACTGACAAAATACCACCTGTCATACATTCACAGCTCAGAAACACGATGACCGTTTGTGATGCTAACTCCAGCTGACAGACAGAGGGAAGGGAGAGGTGGCATACGAGGAAGAAAATCAAAACACAGAATAAAACCAAGCAGGGAAAATGTGTGAGGAGTCAGACTCTACAGGGTAGTAACAGGCAGTAAAACACATGCTGCTGCCCGCCTGCTTTAAAGAAATGTGATGAGACGTCTCTGAATGCAGTGAGTTTCAGAGAAATATGGCAGACGACACCTTGAATCAGAGTCTGCTTTGACCTTAAGGACGAGAGGGGACGAGACAGATTTCTGACGTCCCCTTTTTAATTATTCTCTAATTTAAGGTATTTTTCATCGTCTCAATTACTGACTGAAAGTAAGTTTCAGTTATTTTCTGCTAGAAAATAACTTTCATCACGTCCTGTGTCAACAGCGGCACAAAGAAACGCAAATTGAATTAAAATTGAATTTGTCAGCAGTTGATGAGCATACACAACAGCAACTGATTAGAGTTGCTGCCGAGGATAACACACAAGTAGACTTCAAATTCCAGCAGAAAAAATGATTATCATGCAAGCTTTTCACTTGTAATTAGCATTTATCTTTTGCCATTTAAGAGGAATTCTTCCATCAAAGAACTCGAATTAAAATGTTCTTCACGATCAAAGCTTCCTGCAAAAAACTGTTCACATTCAAAAAATGTTAAATGTCGTTCTTGAATTTAATGTGCTCAAAAATATAAAAGTCACAAAAAACATTCGGAGTCTGAAACTTTTTGCTGTTAAACAAAAGAAGAGGTTTTAACTCGGAGGCTATTATTAAGACATCGTATGCGTGGTCTTTTGTTAAATTATCTTTTGTTATATAGTCCGACAGCACCAGCTCCCCCTGCACAAGTGTAATCAGTGTAAAATGCAATCATGACCGCAGCAAATGATGGGATGTCAAAGCGGCTTTCAGCTGTCGCCTGTTCAAGGAGCTGTGAAATCAAGCCGATGTGTAATTCTGTGTTTTAGCTGCGTCGGTTTTGAATTTATGCAGAACGACCCTTTTAAATCTACAACCAGGGAAATTTATTTCAACATTAGGGGAAGGAAAACATGGCGAAAAGGGCGAACTGGAATCCAGCAACGTTCTTACTCTGCATACATTTAAAAACATGTCTGATTAACACCCCGCCTTCCTCCCTACATCCTCCCACACAGATTCAAATCAAACCCAGAGCCATCATGCACAACAGGGGCTGATAAGTACTCGCAAGTGGCAGAAATGTGATGTGCAGCACAGTATTTGGGTCGGGGGGGGGTGTACTCAGGAGGAGAGCGCTCCTGAACCTGAACCACCGGGGGCAGGTGCATAACTCACCTCGGCGCTGTGTCGTTCACTGGCAACATCAAGGAGGACAGCAAAGTGGAGACGGCAAAACAATGGATCCAGTGAGGTTTCCATGTTGCCTACTGGCGGCGGGAACATTTGGCACGTCTGGCTTTGAAATGATTACACAGAGACTTTTGATACGGCTCAGTAAAGCCAGCGCAGGCTTTGGTCAGTCCTGGACCGTCCCTCCAGGACTTTGGCTCGACTCAGCGCTGCCTGATTCAAGCTCCTGGGCGTCTGCTCTTTCTGCCTCTTAGTGGTTGCAGTGTTTTATAAAGCTGTCATCGTCAGAGAGGACAGACGTAGCGTGTCTTCTTTCCGTCCTCTGTCCAAGGGAAGTCCCCCGGGGGCCACAAGCACCTGTCCTTCAGAAGGACAGCTCGGCTTTGGCCTAATAGCGCTGTCAGGACCCTCATCCCTTCTGCAAATCACAATGCCTTAGGGGGAATGAAGAGACGAGGAGGACGGACGATTGAAGTGCTGAATATAGGAGGACAGTGGGGCGCAGCATCCCTAAAATATCAAGGCGTCCCAGAGATAACGCAGCACTGCAGGGTTTATGCTGGACTTTGAAAATGGCTCACAGTGGCTTTTATAGCCATTTGTTTTCAAGTTCAATTAATATTTGCAACCAGCTGAAAAGCAATTATGATAGTGTGTGTGAACCACAGACAGTGACAGGAATACTTCTCATACAGTTCAGGGACTGAGGTGAATGCAGAGCCTGAACAATGCACTGTATGACAGCAGTGGACGGGACTTTCAGTGAAGGTCAAACACCAAACAATCCCTAAAATACAGATTCAAATCTGTGTAGTCAGTGTTTAAAGGTGAAGAAGATTATTATAGTGCTGCACAGATAATAAATGTAGCACTGCACACGTTAAACCAAAAACAAAAAAGTAATCGAAAGTAACAAAGTTAAATTTTAGTAACAAACTAAATGAGAAATTACTTTCAAGGCTGATTTTTTCCAAAACTCATCAAAACATATTCATTCACTAAAGTCTTTTCACGAGGCTGTGATACTTCACTGAACCTGATGATGCTTTGTTCTTTCATGTTGTAATCTGTGATCATTTTAATAAGAATTTAATCTTTTTCCTGCCTCTTGTTACCTTGTGATGGCACTGATGGAGTTTACTCTGTATTAAAGTTACTTGTGATCTTACAGTGAATGACGTGCAAACAGACAAAAACAAAAGAACTGGGAAACTCAACGGCTGTGGATCCTGACATGTCAGTGGGTAACAACCTGTAATCAAGTGAAAAGACTTATATTTTTACTTTGGTTAGGTATGTTATTGAAGCCTGACCACAAGGACTGTTTGACTCATCATGCAGACTGTGTAACTCGGTTCATTAACTGTCCACTGTGAGCTCAGTCAGCTCCCACGTATATTTTACAGACTCTTTGAACAGAAACTTACTTCTGTGTCGGTACCTGTCAGCGGCAGAAACGACGGAGAGGAATGTATTTAAATTCTAAATGTCAGGTTTTTTATGCTGATGTGAATGTGCTCACTAGCCCTGAGTCGCTTCCAGATTATTAACTTTTCACTCAGCAGCAACGGCACGCTTTTGGTTCTGCTGCTGATGACAATTTAATGCATTTTCAAAGTCGAAAACCAACAAATAAAATGAATTCCTGGCTGTTAATGAAAGGAGAGCGGCGCAGCACATTGATCTGAAGCGTGCACATGCAGCTTTAACACCTCCCTGTACAAACTGAATCAACACATATCCACATGCATTTGTAGTTTTGTGGACAATCAGTAATGAAGCGTCCAAACACACGGACAGATGTTCCTCGTATTCAAAAAATAAAGCCAATATTAAAGTGTGAAAAAGTGCAATACCAACAATGTCCACTAGATGCTGACTCGGTGAAAAACTGGCTCCAAAACACTTCAACAAAATCAGTAAATCTGAGTTTGATTGACAGGTCTGGGTTCACTACCTTGGATATTCCGCTAGCCCCGCCCCCTTGCTGCTCCCCAGCTCCACCCTCTTAATGGTGATGTCCTCATGGCTTGAAAACACCTCTCCATAAGTGTCGTCATGGCAACTACATCCATCTTTTATATACAGTCTGTGTTGTGTATGCAGTAAAGGTTAATGGGAGAGCTTTTTGTCCCTCCCACCATGGAGCACCACGTGTACTTTTCAAGCCATTTATCCAGCAACAGTATTACTATTCAAATGTTAATCATTTTTAATGTTTAATTCCAGCCTTTTGTTGGAGCCCTGGATACTTAGTTCCACTCTTTTCCTCACTTATTACAGCCCCGCTCAGTGCATCCAAACTGGATAATGAACCTTATGGAACAAGTATGAGTGCTGCACATATACCGAACATTTCCCATGCAGCAGACAATGGCTGAAATGCACTCATATCTGAATGCAATCTCCTCTTGTGTACCATACAGGCACGACTGGATCCACGGTTGGGCGTATTTACAATGTGCTGAGCCTGCCTGGATGTATCCACAACTAAAGGAGTTCCTGAAGCACAGTGAGAACTACAAAAACACTTTGATCCAGCAGGTCTGACACCGATCTCTGCCGGCACAGCGAGCTTCCCCTGCTTTAGTTCAGCACGTACAGTATCTACTTTGCCTGTTTGTTTTCCCCCCTCTTGCTGAACATATCTATTTTTACAGTCAAATCCTGCACGGGTGGATTGATGGGTCACAAAGTCTAGAATCTAATTTATTTAGTTACTTTTCCTGTTTATAATGAGCAGAAACACCGGTTCTCCCACTCTCAGAGGAAAAAAAAATTAATAAACTGTGATTTCTGCTTTTTTTTTTTTTTTAAATTCATATTTTCTCGATTTTCCTGGCTGAGTCTTTGATGCTGCCTCCCACACAAGCCCTGACCCACGCAAATACTGCACGCCGCAGCAGGGGATGTGCTAATAGGACTCAATATTTCCCTTTACCCATGAAAGGTAGGCCATTGGGATTTGAGTAATGAGCCAGTGCCACCTGTGCCCACAGTGCCAGGAGGACGTGGACTACAATGCTGATGAGCTAGTGAGGGCCAATGTGACACCGTGCGCCTTCGTTCCACCTCTTTACGTCGCTCTCCATCTTGGAAATGCTTCTCGCTTCGAACTTTCGATCTCCTATTTCACACATTCGGATCCGAAGCTTTGCCCAGACACTGTAAAGAAAACAGCATTCATGTGAAAGAGAGTCCCGGGTCTCATTTCCCGAGGAGGGTGACGTGGGAGCACATTTACAGCGCTGCAGAGCTAATGTCGGCGTCCTCGCCACGTCTCAGTTGGTGGCTGGGAACACTCATATTTGTGAGAAAGAAACAAGAAACAGCCTCTTCTAATTGCTGTGCTAAGGGAGCAGCAATTAGCTTTCACAGACGGCTTAACAGGCTTTTTCAGCATTAAACACTTAACGGCCAAATGCAGATGAACGTGTATGTAAATGATGGAGATGTACAGTATATGTGAACCACTTCTTTTTATGGCCTTTGTAGAACAGACTGGCGTTACTTCTGTAGGACAACTCAGAGACAGATGGACATAGTCACCGGGACATCACCTGTTGCCAGGAGTTTGGTATTCGAACATCGCCAGGTTGTTTTTTTTGGAGCCAGAAGTGACCATATTTGGATATGAAGGGAGGAGTGAGGAGGCGGGTCACTGTCCAATAGGTGCATTTCCACTAGTGCCGTCTCGCTTCGCCCCGCCTCGCCTTTAGCACATTTTCACTGGCAAAAAAGTACCTGGACCTTGGTACCAGGTACGATCCTCTCCTGTTCAAAAAAGGGCCCAATCAGGTACGAGGAGGTTCTAAAATCTTATTGGTCGGAATCGTCACTGTGTCATTGCGTCATCACTGCGCGGCACACAAATATTTGTTCCTGCAAGTCGACACTCTGCACGGTTATGGTCAGAATGACAAGTTTCTACAATGTTGGAAAACCACTAAATAGATCGGTTCAATCTACAATAAAAGGCTTTAGTGCAACGTTAAAATTTAAAACATCAGCTGAAAAATACGTGAGTTCTGAGCGTCCGGTCGGTCCAACAGCTGATGGAGGTTGTAGCGAGAGCTCATATCTCTGAAAACATCGGAGCAAGTTTTTAACCAGGCTTTAACTTGATAAATTAACAACTCATTTCTTGCCTGAAACAATCTTCAAACTGCTTCCTGTGACGCCACAACAGTAGAAATCTGAAGATTCTTTCATCAGCGTTCTCCTACTTCATCTTCTGACCGGCTACATGGAGGAGGGACAATCCTCGGCAATGGAAATACAACCGAGGTGACCCGATTCAAGGCGAGGGGAAGCGAGGTGGCACCCCAAACCACCTGCAAATCACTGGAGACCAGAGCTGTCAATCAAACTAACCCCGCCCCTAAATCTTCCTCTTCTCTCAGCCTAATATCTCCTTAATGATTTTCAGATGGACCAGCTCACTGAGAAGAGGAGGTGACATTCAGACTGACGTGTGGGGAAAATGTATTGACTGAATAGTTCAGGATTGAAAATTTTGAATTGAGGTCAATTGGAGTTTTTTGGAGAACATTACTGGTATTACTGCCTTGGTTTTACTGGCTACATCCATCTTTTTATGCACAGCTCTTTTATCCAGAGCAGAGTTCAGTTGACCTCCACGTTGACCAGTACAGATCATTGTCTCATACATGAAAGTCAAAACAGCAGCAATGTTCTGCTTCCTCATGTCGACCAAACCCTGCAATGAGGTATTCCCACTAACAAGCGCCGCCTGTGGATCCACATACTCATCGCACTTCCTGTTGACACACAGCTTTCAAGTCCATGTCCAAGAAGTATTTTAAAAACACATCAGTGTCGCCCTCTCACTCTGGGTGACATGTTCCTTCATTACCACGAACACATGCTGCAGTTTATTTTGAGTTAATCCTACATTCACATGCATCTCGCTGCAGTAAAAACTTACCAAAGGTGCATTAATCTGCTGCTGAAAATAGTCCCGACCCAGATGAAACATATTTATTCCAGTTTGAGGAAGATTGCTTGAAGCTGGCGGCGACCTTTTTAAAAATGAAAACATGTATTTGAGAGTTTTTTTATGACGTGTGTGTGTGTGTGTGTGTGTGTGTGTGTGTGCAGGCTCTCAGCATTGAAATAAGCAGCTTGAGACTTGTTTTGATTTGTTTTGTTTGTCCTTGGTTATCAGCAAATTTTAATCAGGAAGAAAATGAAATGATTAAACTGAACTGATTTGTATTGTTCGGTGTTTAATTTGTTACTTAACGCATCATATCAGATGGATTTTACTTCAGTGTTTAGGTTCACTGTCCATCCTCTGCTGGCAGATGGCCACCGTGATATTTTCCTGTGCAGGATACCTTGAAAAACTTGGAAACTCATTTTCCTTTCCATGATGGCAAACTGCCCGGGCACAGGGACAGCGACCACAAATCACAATGCTGCCTTCACTGCACCTCACCTTCAGGATGAGGTTTTCATGTTGGTATTGTCACAAATGAGTTTTTATGATCAGAGCAGAATGAAGTGCTGCATGTCCTTAACTCCAGCTTTATTAGCCTACTAAAGATCCCAGGGCCCTCTCTGGTCTACTTAGAGTTTACACTTGTTTGTCTGATTAATATGTAAACCCTTGGAGACCAATTTCAGGCTCAATATGAATCAGCTTTACTTTACCATAAGTCTTCTAATAGATGTTCCTTGTGAATCATGGTTCACATCAGAAGAAATGTTGAATACAGAGATATTTCCAGATGTTTAAGAGTTGACTCCTTGTAACTCGCAATATCTTTCGGCTCAGGCGGTAGAGTGGGTCGCCTGTGAATCGTAAGGTTGTGGGTTCGAACCTCGGCTCCTCCCGTCCACATGTGTCCTTGGGCAAGACACTGAACCCTAAGTTGCTCCCAATGGTGGCTAGTGCCTTGCATGGCAGCTCGGTAGCCATTGGTGTGCGTGTGTGAATGGCAGAATGAGTTGCCTTGTAAAGCACTTTGGGACCTAGCTAAGGTCATGAAAGCACTATGTAAATGTACTTCATTTATCACACCAATGGATTCAAGTACTTTACTTTTTTTTTTTTACGATGGATTCACTTAGGTGAATAATTTGTGTATTTTTAGTTCAACCGGATGATATTTGTTCTCATATATAACATAAAATAACTTTCTAATTAAAGATTAAAGATCTACAGTAAATCGCCTGTTTGCCACTAGAAATAAATTATTTGAGTTTTCTAGTTAACATTCATTGGTAACTTGTTTCTGTTTGCTGGTGGAGTATTTTTTGTTCTTCCTTAATTAAAAGATCATAAAAACACCATGACAAAAACCATGTTGATATATGCTGATTAAAATATGGGCAAACAAAAACAAATGGAAATACACAATCATAACTGGAACACACAAGCCTAGATATATTTGGTCTGTAGTTTTTTCTGCCTAGCAACACAGTACTAATATGCACAGACTGAAAAATACTATACAATGAACACAATAATAATAATAATAACAATAATAATATATATGTGTACACACACCGTACCAGAGAAGGAGTACAGGGTAGTTTCCCAGTAATTAGGCCTGTTTGAATTTTGAGGAAATCTACTGAATATTTAATCTGCCACCCGCAGCAGATATAAACAATGAGAGTTATTTACATGTTTATATATTTACATATACAGCAGCGTATGGGTGAGAAGGTAAAGCTGAATTAAACGTGCTGCCAAGTCGACGGGATGAATTGCTCCTTGTCTTTCCATTATTCATAAATGCGTTTGGAGGAGAGGCAGAAACAACAGCGAGATGTTCAGCGTCTTCAATTATTGACAGAACCTCAAGTTTCTCTCTTTGATACTGTTCAGGTTCAATCTGCCAAGTGGCTGTTGTCTTTGTCTCTTGATGACGCCTGCTCTTTTTCTGAGTTGTTTATTTGTTTCCTCCTTTTTGACTTATGAATCCACCTCCACCTCGCTCTTCCTCCCAGAACAAGACGGACTCGAGAGACGAAACTAGGGCTGAAAACGATTCCTCGAAAAATTTGAGTAAATCGATTGCAAAAAATGATCGAGGAATTTTCTCTGCCTCGAGGAATCGTTTCATTTTAACATCTCAAAGCATAGTATTTCACCCGGACTAATTTCAATGGGACACATGAAGTTGGCACGTAATCTGTCCCCACAAATACGCCATTTTTAAATGTTCGTCAAACCGTGCAGACGTGTTTGAAATAACAACAAGAAGAGAAATGGCCTCTGTTAGAAATCCTGCCCCATGGACTCAGGACGAGGTGCAAACCTTTCTGTCATTAGTCACCGATGAGAAAATTCAGCAGGAGCTGGACGACGCAGTCAGAAACGAAAGAAATTGCATAAAAGATGACGTCACGAATGACGACCAGCGACACGGAGGAGGGACGATCCTCGGCAATGTAAATGCAACCGAGGGGCCGATCCTGAGCGATCCGAGGTGAAG
>OOFC01008503.1:1745-17846 GCA_900323345.1 Pseudochromis fuscus
TAGAGCATTAAGGATAGAAAAATACTCTCACTTTCTTTAAATGTAGTGGCCAGAAGATAAAGTACCAAATTAATACTTAAATTATTTTAAATGTTGGCAAATAAAGCATAAAATAATGGAGAAAATGTTCAAAATCCCCAAACCTGTAAACTGCAAAATACGGTATTTTTTTTTAAAAAATGTGAAATTGTTTAATTTTTTTGTACAGATACAATAGAAAATATCAATTTCCATGCAATAATGTCTTTTTAATATACCTTAATATTGTTAAAGGTTTTTAAGCATAATTTGGTGACACAGAGACTTATTGTACTTAAAGATCAAGACTAAGAGCCATATATACAGCCATGCTCTCATAACTACCGTATGATGCCAGGACTTTCTTGCCAACAATGAACATGTCTGTGTATGTTTGAACTGAAGGAATTTTCTCCAATATTTGAGTCAATATAAACCGGTGCCAACCTTATATCATCAACAGGGGAAACAATTTCAGTTCAAGTCATTATCTGTGAACTGTGAACATTAAAATTAATGCCATGCAAATTAATTTAACAATCAAGGATTCTCAGGCAAGGCACAGAAATTATATGAACAGCTCTAAATGAGTCCATGCTGAGTAATGGACAACACAATTTACTGCAAAACAAACACAATACCAATCTGTCCTGTTTTATAAAGAACAGTGGAAAAACTACACAACACATACAAATGTGTGAATCTTTATTGTCCAGAACAAGGCTCACTGTCATCGCAGACACACAAAGCTGTGAGTGCTTGTTCCTCTGATAAGCTGATGGTGTCAAATAGCTATACTGTTCTCCATTCCTTTAGGATCCAGGTATTTGTAGGGCAGCTCCAGCCCCGAGTTCCTCTCGGTAATGGCCGCGCTCAGGGAGGACAGCTCTGCTTGAAAATCCTGGATAAACTGCAAGGCTGCGGGCTCATCAAAGTGTTGCTCAGGATAAAAACCCAGAGGTACCTGACGAAGACAAAACCACAATATCACGTATGGAGGTGGGCGGTGGGGGCTAAGCTGTGATTGTGAAAGACTAAAAAGTTCAACTTACAAAATCCTCATATTTCCTGCTGAGCCGCCAAGCAAGGGCCATAAAAACTTTTGAAACAAACTTATTGGACAGAGTCGCCAGGATGGTCTCCATGCTCGACTGTCCTTTAGTTGTTGGTGGAGGTTGCTGCAGCAACATCGGGGCATTAGGAACCCAACCTAGAAAATCAAACTTAAAGACATACAACAAGTCAGCTGTAGAGTTCAGGAAGATTATAACAATATAACGGGCTGCAGCTTCATGCAGTCACAAGAAGAATATTCAGACAGTAAATATACTTTCCAAAAAATGCAAAACTACTGGTGTCATTTACAGCAAATTTAACATTTCCAGGAACTTTTAAAAATAAGTTGTGCAAATTATACTAAGGCAGATATATGGAAGTGGTGTTTGATGTGTAAAAATATCAGGATGGACTTCTCTGCTCAGATCACAATGTATTTACCTGCCCACCGTTCACTGCAGCATGTCCTCCTGATGATGTGAAGATCACCATCGTGACAAACTTGATGAGTTCCTCCACAGTTTGAAAGCTGGATGGGATTCCTGCCAGGAATGGTCTTGGTTAATAAATCTGCTTCATAACAGCAAACTCCCAACAATTTATCTCTGAAAGTGTGATTATGTTTTTGCTGACTTATCCTTCTCAGCCCTGTGAGAGTTAATGTGTATTTCTGGTGAACTTGATCAAGATTGCAAAGCTTTAGAATTGACAGTAGAGAGTTTCAAGTCTGTAGGTTTTTTGTTACGTTAAAAAACGTGAAAATTAATTAAGCCAAGCTCCCTGGTATCCATCATGGTTATCTTCAATTTGCTGCACACAGGCAAACATGGCAACATGGTTAAAGATCCCACTATAAAACAACAATAGCCACAAGTCAGATACCTGAGTTTCTGTTTCCCAGAAATCCATAGAGGAAGATCTCATTGGCCCATTTCTGGAGCTCAGCGTCTGCACTCACTTCACTGTCTGATGGATAATAAAATGCCACCATATCCTTGACAAAGCTGTGGACAACAATAACAGCAACATAAAGTACCGCAGTAAATTAAGGTAGGATTTATAGTAGCCAGTAAAATGATTCACATCATCACGATCTAATGTAGCGCGCCAGTGTCAAAAAATAAAATTCCACTTATCATTTCTCAAATAGGCTCAAATAATCTCAAATAATTTTTTAGCTTAAGAACTCAATAATTGCAATATCATGTCTAGGAAAACAGATTTAGAGCCTAAAAAAAATATTGTACAAATTAAACTAACAATGTTGAAGAATGCCCGTAAATTAAATTTTGTGAAGTGTACGTTTATGTAAATTGTAAATATCACTTTAGTTGTTACTTGCATGTTGAATAAAATTTTGAGCATATTTGTGGTTTTTGTTTGAGAAAGTTTTTCCTTCAGACTGTAAATAATTTGACAGATTTATGTCTATGTGTCACAATATGTTAATGCCTATAAAAACCTATTTCAATAATTTTGGTGCAATATTGATCATAAGTGTAGTTTAACATGTTACCTTCATTACTTGATTTTATTTAATGTCAGGTTTTGTACATTTGCGTAAAGTGAAAAAAAGATGTTTACTTTGCAACCACAGGGCAGTAATTAGATTTTTTTTACTCTAAATATTACTTCAGCAAATTGCAATATATATCACATGAAAGTAGTTACTAAAACCTATTCATTCGTGCAAAACACATGGAAATAAGTTATTTGGTTTTCAATACAGAACATATTGAACATGAAATGTGTCCATGTGTCACAGGTTGATCTAGCCTGAGTGATAATAAAATAAGATTTTATTTTACTGGGAAACTAAAGAAATATAAATACAGGATGCAAACAAGGAAAATAAAATGCAGTAAACTGATAGATGTAACAATACAGTAGCAGTGTTTGCTAACCAATGCAATGTTGCAGTATCTACAGTAGTAAAAAACTAAACATGACCTCTGCTCATCTAAAAGTGACTAAAAGTTCACCTGTTGATGATGCTCCACAGCCTCAGGCCATCATCTCTGTAATAAAAGTTGGGGACGGACTCCAGTCCTCTTGCTGCGATGTTGTCAGGCAGGCAGAGGGCGCTGTAGGTCACCTCTGAGACCGCCCTCCTCATCAGCTCTATTACTCCATCCAGTCCAAGTGAAGTCTGAAAATAACCAGGCACAGTCAGTTACTGCTTCCAGTGCTGGTGTTTTTACTGCATCCACAGACTCAAATGACATTGCAGGATATTGTTTAGTTATTTGATTTAAAAAAAAAACAAAAAAACCTTGAAATAAAACAAGTTTGCACATCATACATATCTCAAGGTTCCACTAGGCCCCAAAAGAAGAACGCGACCCAAGCTGTTTATATGGATGGTGTATCGATGATGGGGGATCAGCAGCTGGAAAGAGGAGAAAGTTAATGATGATAGTTCAAAAACACAACTCCCACTTATCCTCTGCACTCCTCCTCCTCCCACCTGTAACAACCTACCTTGTACAGGGGGTGGATTTTTGGGAGGTTTTGAAGAGTGGCCATCGTAAAAACCTCTGCCAGGAGGTGTGTGTTCTGCAGGTGACTGACCACCTGCTGGTGGAGTGTATCTGCATGTCTGACAAACAATTTGGCCAACAGCCAATCAGACTCCGAGTCGCTGGGCAGAAAAATTGGATTCTCCTCTGAAGGCTGCTGAGCGAGCTGAGGGAGGAGGAATATTTAATTTTAAAATCGGTGACCGAAAAACAATGAAATTAATAATTAGTAGATGGAAGAGGAACCTGAATTGCAATGGGCAGCAGTTTCTTCTCTGGGTTTAGGTAGAGCAGGCAGAGAGGAGCAGGCACAACTACTGGTTTACCATCAATCACTCTCGTAGGCAGACCTGCCATCATCTTGTAATCGCTGATAAATATGTTGCCTCTCTGTGGGATATAAATTTCTCATGTGAGGCATCATAAAAAGATGTGTGATGAGGGAAAACCTGCACTTTTCTTACCTTCATCTCGGCACTCAAAGAGCTTCCTTTGGCTAGAAAAGGCTTCACCATCACTTCTGTGACAGGGAAGTTGGAGGGAAGCTCGGAGCAGCGTCGTACCATCAAGGGGTTGGCTCCGTTTAGAAACTGGTATCCAAATAAGTCATCGTTCTTCCAGTGCTCTGACACGTACTCTGGGTTATGATAAATTATTCATTTTTACATGTTCTGCTTTAACAAGAAGTTCAACACTGCACCAAGATCCTTACCTGCGATGGGTGACTGTTTGAACCAGGAAAAAGCCTTCATAGCCTCAAAGCTTTCCCATTGCTCAGATGAATTGCTTGGACGTTGCAGTTTGAGCTCAGCGAGTCTGGACAAAGGACGAAAAAAAAAAAGACGACTAATTATCTGATGAATTGCTCTGAGTTCATTGAACTCCCAAGGTTGAGGCACTTACGCTACTTGTGCATCGTGTCTGAACTGAAAGGCTTTTGACTGTGAGAATCTGATTTCTGCAGGAATGTCTTGTGGATCGACATCTAAGACGTATGTCAGCCCGTCTTCATATTTAGACCATCTGCAGAGAAAAACAAGACGACGCCTGTTATTCAAGGTATGAACAGGGGTCCTAGAGGTGCTAAACTACAAGTTGATACACTCACTTGTACTTTAATTGTTGTTGGACCAGTTCTTTTTTCCGGTGCTTTACCAGTTGAGGATCTAGATCTTCAAAAGCTTTTGTTGCTACGTGGATTTAAAAGCGCATTAGATGTTGTTTAACTATTTTCTTATACACCTGATGAAGCCTTTGCATTGTCCATGTAATTGACAAACCTCTGCCCCCTCTCAGCAATGCAAACTCTCCCCTGGACATCCACCTGTGACACGGGAACAATATTTCATCGTCCTCCGGTGTCCTCACCAAGATCTTGGAGCAAAACCAATCCTTGTCTGGAGATTCATGGAAAGGATCTTTCTCCAACTTGAGCAGAAGAAGACATCCCAAGTAATGAAGTGCAGTCACAGAGTATGTCCCCACCTGAGGTTGGAGACAAGGACAATCAGGGACAACAGTGTGATGACACCGCATGCACTAAATTAAACTTCTTCCAAAACCAACAGAGAACATTTACCCTTACAGTTTTTTGGTATGAAAAGAGAATAAATTATCCACAACTCACCTTTCCAGTGTTATTACTCCAGTCAAGACTGTTCAGAGGGTGTTCAGATTGTCTCTCAGTACCAATCAGGGTAACATACAAATGATCACTCGTGCCTGCTTGCAGCATGTTCCCTGTAGTCACTTCCAGAGTGTAGTCGGCCATGATGCCCGGGAAGCTGCAACACTAATTATATCCAGTAAAGTAGTATTTATAAGTCAAATGTGATGGCACCAAACACGTAGACACATCCTGCAGGTTCTGCTTCACAGAGAGTGAGCACACCTTTCAATGTGAACCACTACACATGCTCACAGCAGCACTTGAGGTGTTCACAGGTGCTGAAGATTCACTGATTGCACAAGTATGGAGACGTTGGAGCAGCTTCATCGGTCTAAGGATCATTTTCAGATGACATCTTTGTTTGTTGAAAGATACACTCTTGTATTTCTAGCAGCCTATTCTTCAAATGCAGACCATACTGCAGATACGCAACTTCTAACCACTCTTGGAGGATCTAAATGTATAAGCTTTTAGCCATAAAAAGTAATCATCACACAGCCAGCGAGCAAGTCTCTGTTTAAAGATAGTGCTTCTCTGAGGCCTGTGCCCAGAACAGATGCTCTTAGTGGAGCTTCTCGGGTTAAATAATGGTTTAAAAACAATGATAAAATATGCATTAGCCACAAGCACTTCTTATTTTCAGCACCGAGAGAAACGGGAACAAGTATGAAGTTGCATCAGTGCTTAGAAACATGACACAACAACTTTGCAGAACCAAGAAAAATTACTTCGTATCCTGTGCAGTGTGACTCACAGTCCTTGATAAGCTGTTTATAATGTTGTTGAAGGGTCTACTGCTTTCCTGTGTGTGGGGCATATACTGCTTTGGTGTCCTCCT
Source organism: Pseudochromis fuscus (assembly GCA_900323345.1). Lineage (NCBI taxonomy): Eukaryota > Metazoa > Chordata > Actinopteri > Pseudochromidae > Pseudochromis > Pseudochromis fuscus. The sequence continues at coordinate 7,846 of OOFC01008503.1, forward strand.
CGAAATGATTTGTGGGCTATTTAAATAATATTTCATTATTCCTCTGCACATGCACTAATAATTTATGATTAATGTAAATAATCCTGATTACTTCAACATTGTCAGGCTCACAGTCAGAATTAGCTTCATTATGATTGTTTTCTTCCTCATTGTGTCAGCTCACCAACATCTGATAATGACAATTTTTGTACTTTTATATTTGCAAAAACATGTCAGCTGAGCTTCACCTGAACCTGTTTTGTATTGAAACACAAGATCAAGGTTGTATTACAGTTAAGACAACTTTTTGACTGTTGTAGGTGAGTGAAATGAACTGTTAATAGTTTAATCTGACCATCAAATTATAACTTTTATCAGTTTTAAGTAAATGAACATTAGGACCTTCTTAGATTATTATTATTATAGCATTTTAACAGCAATCATTTGAAATATTATGGGAAATCTGATTTTAGACATTATTTATGGGTTCATATATTTTCCTTTTATCAAAACACCCGTGGAGAAAAACAACAACGAAGCATTTAATACAATAACTCCAGAAAGTTTTAAAAGACAAACACATGTACAAAAAGCTGTAAAGACTTTATTAAACGTAGCAAATCACATGCATTACTGGGCGATCCATCCGTGTAGACTCACATCCTGACATCCTACACACCCAGACAACTCCTGCTGTAGTGATCAGAAATAGTACTTCGCTTCAGGTCACTGACAGACTGAAGAGGGATTAGCAAATATTGTGTAAAGTGCTCACAAAAAAACGTCTGACACACAGAAAATATGCAGTTTAACCAACAATGTGCTTTTTTTTTCCATGGCTACTACTGAAAGGCAGGATAGTGAAAACATTTAAATTCCACTTTAATATATATCATATAGAATAATATAATATAAATCTATTGTGCATATTTGACTTCAAGAAAATATACTATCTTACCAGAATAAGGGTGCACTGTCAGCACAAACCCATGCAAAGCTAAAATGCTTGATTTATTTCCCCCTCTACACAGGGACCAACCACAACAACAGACCTGGCAAAGTTATGTCATTAAGGCGTTTTCATAATCTAGTGTGATACAGGAAGAGTTTATGTATTTTTCCAAACTGAACATTGTAACATCCACATAATACCACAGTGAATCTCATGCAGCTGTGAGAGGGCGGCTCCGACTGGTCAGGTGTTGACGTGGCGCAGGACGCGACGGAGAGATTGTCCGTCTCGTGCGGTGCACATGGCGGGGAGGGGGACGGGCTCCGTCTTGTGCTCCACGGTGTTGAAGTGGCACTTCTTAAGGTGGTCCGACATGCTGGGGACGTCGGTGAAACCCCACGACAACACCGGGCTGAAGGCAGTGCTGAATCTCCACACCTGCGGCGGGAAATGAAAATAATTATGCTTACACGTATCAGGTACTTATTTTGATAATGATTTTTTATTTTTTAACTCCACAGCACTGCTATACAGTAGGTCTATAATAATGGCTTCCCCCACTCACTTTGTTTTTAACTTTCCATGACACAGTGCCATGACCAGCAGGACACTGTCTCTGCTCCCACTGCAGCTCCACGATGCCCCTGGTCTGGAGGAGACTGGCACACACCTCCCTCATAGTTCGTGACACCAGTGACAGCTGACACAAGCTGAAACTGTCCAAGAATGCAGCTATGTGCCACAGTATCTCAATGGGCAGCCCACTAATTTTGTCAGACTGGGAGTCACTTGGAAGCTTCACACTTGAGCGAGGCTGAACCCCAAAGGACCTGAGGTTCCGGTCATGAACCACCTTGGACCCCCGGGTGGATGGGTAAAACCTCCTCTGGGAAAATGTGCAGCCGTAATACGCCAGTGGGCAGCGGTGCTCCATCCAACCATTGAGACCGGCGTGAATGTCACCGTGGACGTTTGTGAAATGGGAAGAGAACTGGTCCCGGCGGAATGACTGGCCACAGACGAAGGGAAACATGTGCAGGTAGCGGGGGTTACAAGGGAGGTAACGGTTGTGTGGAACCGCTTCGACCTCCAGAGCCTCCAGGACCAGGCCGAGGCGGAGAGTGCGGAAAGGGCTGGGGTAGGAGAGCTGCGGCGCAGCGTGGTCACAGGCGGACGCAGAGGCCATGTCGCCCACTCGAGTGTTGGTCACCAAGATTGCTGCAGGAAAAGTGAAAGTCTGTGTGCCGAAGTCAACGTGGTAACCGTCAATATAAACCGTATCGGATATCCTCCTGCACTCTCTGGATTCCTCCAGACAGAAGAGCAGAGCTGCGGTGATCAGATCAATCTCTCCTAAACCCAGAGGGTCGTCATCCTGCTCCAGGTCCGAGGTGTCCACCGCCTTGTCCTCCATTTGGGGTCGCAATCTGTGCAGTGACCTGTCTGGCATGATACCTATTCGTCCATTAGGTAATGAACATTGCATCTGGCCCCTAAAAAACTGGTAGTTATGGAACTTCCTATCAGGTCCATAGTTTTCTGACAGCACTAGCCCTCTGTTTTCTAGGACCACATGACCGGCCCTCTGTGCCACAGCCGGGTTCACATGCACAGGAGGTGTCATTTGAAGGGTCTCTGGCTCCTGAGAAACACTTGTTTCTTTTTGCCCCTCAACAGGACGGATGGTCTCCGGACAGGCCTCCGCTGCTCCTGACAGAGGTCCATTGGATGTGTTTGTAATCTTTGGATCTGCTTCTTTTCCACTCAAACAGCTTGAACAAACACTTTGCTCCTTAATGTCTGTTTCATGCAAAGCATCAGCAGCCACCAGGCTTGCGTCCTCCAGTCCGTTCTGGAGATCTCTGGAGGTCTCACCAGAACTTGCACTGCTAATAAAGTCTAACGCAGCAACTAAGCTTCTTGCGGTCTCAGCTGTGGCCTCGTACAGTTTGCCAAAATGCTCCTCCTTCAAGCCATTAATTCCACTGAAAATCTTCTCCTTTGCAGAGCCTGGTGGGGGCGGTAGGGGTGGTTGAGGCTGATGTGACAACTGATGTGGAGGTGACTCAATATCGGTGGAGGCTTCAGGAGCAGATGCTAGTAAAGTGGAGTGTGTTGCCCTGTTCTCCTTAATAGCTGAGACTACTGGTTCTTGTGCAGTTGGTGCCATGGCGATCACCTTGAGGGACTCCAGGAGTGTGCGCTGGTCTTGAAGTGCGAGCGCCATGTCCAGCTGCTCTACCTCCTCCACCCCACGGCTCAGGCTCTCATAGGAAGTATAGTCCAGGCAGCTAATGGGCCACCTGTTCCACTCCATCGTGCAGCACACCACTCCGGCCGGACACACTTCCAGGTGAGCGTACATCTGGTTGCGCACTAAGGTGGCGGGGCAGCCGTAGCCACTGTTGAGGCAGGGAATCCTCATCAGTGGGCACATTAGTTGGTGTTCATCAGCTTTGCAGGAGTGAAATACAGCCCCGCACACCAAATGGCAGGAGATAAGATCACAAGAAATTCCTGGTTCAGGTCTGACTGTGCATCTTTGGCTGACACAGGACATACAGTGAACATGATCTTCCTCCATCGTCAGAGCTGTGGGGGTGGAAAGGTTCTACAGGGGAAAATCCACTGTCCTGTGAAGGAAGCAGAAAGAGCCAATGATGAACCGAAGATCTAACATGACAAAAGGAGACTTTATTAACACTCCTGAGCAGATGATACACAGGCACAAAAATCTGTTTCATATCGTTCATATAAAATGTCATAATATCAAGTGTCAACCAGGAAATAAACAGGACCCATTGGATTTAGAGCAAGTCATTTATAATGACAAGAATATTTAAGATTTAGGCTACCTAGATGCCACATCTATGAATTTTTTTTGTAGTATATTGCAAATATAGAATTTTTAGCCTTTTATTGCACAAACGAAAGAATAAACTTTGGTCTAGTCTTGAATGGCTGCGATAACTACAGCAAACCACCAGATGTCACTGTGCTCCAATGTTTCAAATCTGTATTCCGCCCAAACAAGAAGAAAGCACAAAACTTCTTAAGGGCTTTAATCCACTGATTACAAGAAATAATGTGGTACAGCAGCACTCCAATTTCTGCACTGAAGGGAATCCAGTGCATTTAAAGAAATATAACAGCTTCAGTGTAGATGTACTGCTTTGGGTTCCAAAAGAAAATGACTAACATTTATAATAATACTTGAAATGATTTGACAGCAGCAACAACAACAACAACAACAACAAACAAACAAGCTGAATGACTAATCTAATTGATTGGTGTTCTTGCTTAAGCCTGAAGAGCAACTGTTAAACTTTGTCCCCACTCCACCCAAACTGCAGTCATGTGATGCACCTAAAACGCTGTCTCATACCTTATTAGGAAGCCTCCCAGCTCAGTATCAAGGAGGTTGAAACATTTCCTTTCTCACATTTTGGGACTAATGAGTACTGTGTCTTAATCCTATTCCGCATACTAACACGCTAATCCTGAGCAGGTTTTGGGTCTGTAATGTGGTCCCACTAGAATAGTATACTGCCAACAGCAAGCACAGTAAGAAAACACTTGAGTTTTGAGCATGATGAACACACACTTTTGTCCAACAACGCAATAGGAACCAGATGAGAAATTTAAAGCTGGAACACACAAACAGAAACTTAACAGTGGCACAAAAAAGTTGTATTAAATCCTTATGAAGCTAGCAGTGTATTTCCAGCTCTGCAGTTTGATTGATCTAGTGTTGCATGCACAAAAAGTATATTGAGTTACTGCAGCACATAGAATAATACTGAGAAAGTCACTATGCTCTGTAACTGAGATGCCCTGAAAGTGTGCAGCTGCCAAGGTAACACTACACCTGTGTGGCTCTATAACCACTTTAAGAACATAAATATACACCACTATGAATTTTTTAACCTTAAGACTATCCTGACTCTTGAAAATCCTTGGCTACAATTATAATCTCAGCGTGTATGGAAAATGATCAATCAGCTGTGTAGTCACTGAGCCATAAAATCAAACATTACATTATAACAAAAATCATTAACTAAGGTAAATATACAGTATGGCGGCTTTGAACATATTTGATTTAAGCCCGTGGTCAATCAGGCTGTAGCATTTCTATCAACGTGTGCTCCAAATAAAGAGATAACCAGAGTACCAGTAATAATAATAACAACATACTGTAGCTCGCCTATCTGCCTGACAGTTAAAGTTTACTGAGAACAAACCTCACTGTAGTAAATGATCCAGCTGAATACAGTCGTCTGTTAACATCCTCGCACTACCAGCCCGTTTGTTGTCAACTGTTCTTTCTTTAATAAATCAACTTGTTTTTTTGTAACAATGGCAGAGCTACGAGCTTACACTGACCGGCTAATGTTGGCGAGCTAGCTCGGAAGTTCAAACGGTTCACAACAACAAACCAACTCAGCGGTAAAATCCCGAGTTAGCACGCGAGGCTCTGCTCACCTGATCGTCGTGTTGTCAGGAAAACGTGTGAAAAGATCTGCTCGGTTTGTTATACATATAAATACAACAAAGCCATCTGTTAAGTATAGTTGCCTCTGGAGGGAAACTGCTAATGCTAGCTAGCTGGTTGCATCTCCTCTCACTCAGCCTCCCTTTTTTTTTAATTCTCAAAACTTTATTGACACAAATGCACAGCCGCTTCACATTGGCAAACACATGACAAATTCATTAAAAGTAAAGAGGATTGAGTGGATAGATCATCACAACAAAATTTATGTTTGTAAATAAACAATTGAACTAAGATAAAAATCATTTATACAAAAGGCTTAATTGATCTTTGGGAACGCTATAGGCTGCACTAGGCTATCTTAAAATATCTTAAAAAAGAGTTTAAATTGTAGCAGTATGGGCAATTGTGAACCTATCTTTTGTACAAATCTGAAAAGTTAAAGAGGATTTAAAACATAGACGGTATATAAAAAAATCTGTGACTTCTGTGCACAAGTTATGGATCTTGTGTGCACAAGATAATAAGAAACTTTTTGCGGGACTTTAGGGGCTCAGTTTAAATGTAATAAAATAAAATCAAATAAAATTAAATTAAAAAGGAAATTGTTTATTCTGCCGTGAAGAGAAAAACATGTCAAACTTTTGAACCAATTTATTGTATAAAGTGCAGTAACCACAGACAAACATCAGAGGTCATTGTTGTTTCATTTTTCCCCCCAAGCGTCCTCCTCTTCTTTGGTAAAAGTTGGATTATGTCATTGTTCATTGTTATCAGAGGGAGACGCCACATTTCAGGGGTCACCTACGCAACAGCAGCTGGAGGAGCTGACTCACGGACACATCAACAGGACAGTGCTTAGCAGCACTCAGTACACCTGTCATGATGTATTGGAACAAATCCATGTAGTAGGACCATACCATTTACCATCCCACCATTTAGATCACCTAGAATTCAAAATGAATATTTGTTTTAATAGTGTAGTCACAATGTACTAATTTTAACTTATGTGATTTACAATTTGTCAAACCCATATGTACAACCTATGGTAAAATGAATTTTGCACGAGAAAAGAAATGGAAAATAGATTTTTTTTCTCATGCTGTTTTTATTTATGCATTGTTAATATGAAAGCAGTGATGTCATGGAAACATGAGGCTGCAAATCTGTGGTTGCAGGACATTTTTTTGTACACAAACACACAACAAGAAATAAACTTTGTAGGGAACTAATCATTCTTGGATTTCCTTTTCATTGTACTGGTTGTGTTGTTTGTGGTTTTTAGAGGCTTAACTTCACCGCTATTGGTACTGTGAACACAACTTACCTTTACCCAACTCAAAGCCATCTCCTTCAAGGCAGGTTTTTAGTGGTTTAATTTGACTTTTTATACAACAAACTTGGTATTAACACAAGATTCTCTGACTGTTGTTTGTAAACTGTTGAAGGATGGATGTTGCTGCAAAGAAAGGACTAGCAAAAACAGACTTGCCAAAAGATAGATTGATAAGGATCATATATTTGTTTATTATCCAAATGTCAGAATCAATGGTGACATCACTACTGAAAGAGGGAACCTCTCCAAATCTTCAAAATATCATGAATAACAGAATCTAGTTTGTACCATTCCTTTAAGTGGTACTTACACTAACTGGTCTCTGTTGACTAAGATTGCATCTTAAAAATAACACTGCTTAAGTCATTGCTAGAAACCCTTGAGGTCAACCCACACAGACTGCAGTCCTCGAATAGTCTGCCTTGCCCTTTGCCCTGAAGTGTGGCTGCGGCATCCAAGTAGTCTCTCCTTCTCAAACATGTCACTTTTATTCAGGTTCAATATCAGATGCTCGCTCACGAAGCCCCGGGCACCAGCAATGGCAGTGTCATTGTGACTCTTTTATATTTTTATTTGTGATTTATACCGCCTGGCGTGAGTCACGACAGGACCCAGCCATGTAAAGTACATGTCCTCAGGGAGGGTACCCAAAGCTTTGGTTATCATAATGTTAAACCACTCTCACTCATATGTGGAGCTGTTTCAAAGTTTCCACTGATAGTAGCTTCATACATACATGTATATATAAATTGTTCTGTGTTTCTGCTTATACCCAAGATGTATATTCTTTATAAAATCATTGTTTTCTGTTTTAGAAACCTGCTTAACAGTTATAGTAATAATAACTGTAAAAATGTTGTATTCATGCTGTTGCTTGTTTATTCAATTATTATAGCACTTATGAAGAATTTGTCTTTTTTTTTTTTTTCGAAAATAAACATTTGTTTTCAACGCCTGCATAATTTAAAAGTGTTTTGTATGTATTTCATACTAGGCCAATATACACAAGTTTTGTAACTGTTTACTAGGCATGTGTATCATATTGAAACTGTTTTTTTGTAATGAAACATGATAATGAAAATGATTACCTAGAATTTGGATTGAATGAATGAATATGAACAAACCATCTTTGCTGGGTTAGATGAAGCCAAAGTGTAGCTATAGTCCAATATTTGTTCAGCAGTGAAGTTGAAACTCCTTAGATTTGGTTGTCCTTTAACCCGGCATGTTTTAGTGTGTACTTATATACATCTATGTGTGTTTCTGTGTGTAGGTGATTGCATTAATCACCATGGTACAGCAGTATTTCAGAGAACTATATTCACCCGTTTAAAGAGACAGAAATGAAGATCTATGATTGGCCTCTGTTGACCTGGTGATTGATATGTCATCAATCACCCTCTGTAAACGCTAGATGGCGCAATGGGCACCATGGAGTGCTGTCCGTGGTGCTGAAAACGTCAATCACCTCCTTTGTATGAAGTTCATAAGAAGCCAGAGGTCTCAGGAAAACTTAGTGAGTGGAGATGAGATGTAGGCTTCTCTCCAACATCCTAAACTCCCTGTAATAATAGTGAGATGTCAAATATTCAAATGGTGGATAACACCAGACACAATGCCTAATATCGTTTTTTTCACCCTCTTTCAAATTTTCTTTTTTTGGGGGGGAAATATTCGATCTGAACACCTTTTATTTTTATTTATTTAGTTAGTTTTTTACAGCTAAGATGCTCATTTGACATAATTTTATTCACTATTCTATGATTATTTTTAAAGAAAAAAAATCATTGTTATTATTTCAGCTCTCATAAATCATTGCAGCTCTCAACCCTGAAGACACAGACTTACAGCCATGGATGTTGGGAAAAAGGGAGATGTGGTAGTTGCGGGAGGATCTTCATTTTCAGAGAGAGAGAGAGAGAGGGAGGGAGAGAGAGAGAGAGAGAGAGAGAGAGAAAGGGAGAGAGAGAGAGAGAGAGAGAGAGAGAGAGAGAGAGGGAGAGAGAGAGAAACTCAAGTAATACCGCTGAAGACCACGCGTTACAGAAGACAGACGACATGTCTCAAGGATCCAGGTAAGTTTTCATGCAACATCCACAGAAAAGCAGCTTAAATGATGCACACGATGTAAATAGGACAGTGAGTAAAAAAAAGAAAAGATCTGTGGTGGCAACTAGAACAGAAAATTAATCTGTTTTCTATTATATATTATTATACAAGAATAATCGCTTGCTTCGTGTGGTATTATCATCGTTTATTGTTATTGTAACCCGATGATTTCAGTGGCACTTTAATTCTATAGGACAGACAGTATAAGTAGAACATACAGTACGTTTAGTGCAAAAAGCAGTCAGGGTATATTGTGCCCTGTCCTCATGTAAAATTCAGATATGTGTCGTCTTTTTTTTTGTAGAAATTGGCTGAGTACAATCGTGAGGGATGTGTTTGTGACAGGATGACGAGTCCAGGCAACAGTCACCCCAAAAATCTGTCCTTGTACCGTGTTTGGAGAGCGCGCTGTCCGCGGTGCTGAAATCTGGTTTCTGCTTAATTTTCTCAATGGACAGCGGCCACAGTACCTGCACAGTACTGGTGCTTTGCAACAGTAATAACGATGATGATGGTGATGAGGATGAGGATGATGATGATGATGATGATAATGATGATGATGATAAAACACGACTGTGTGAGAAACCCTAAAGTAATCGCTGTCTCCATTGAACCTTAACACAGGCATGTTTGGTCAATGCAGACAGCTACTACTGCCCGCTTATCAGCTGGTTGTGGGTTAAGTGCCTTGCTCAAAGGCATTTTGATGGTAGTTGATAAGAGAGGCGTAAGAACCGATGCCAGCTGTAGGAATGTGAAACAGGGCGTTGATGGAAAGGAGCATGCGTGCTTAGTCAACTCCTCATACATGAACGTTTGACACATCTGGCCTCGTTTCTCCTCCCTCACACATCACAGCTGTGCGTCTTGTGGGTTTTTTTTTTCTGCAGGTGCGTGCGGATACGTCCCAGGTATCGTGCTCACAGGTCATGGTTGGGATAAACGTGGACGTACTCAGAGACAGCAGATAATATGCCTGCACAGTTGGCACGGCTCACGCGATGTGGCACAATATGGCACGCGTAAAGATGGGTCTCTTCGCTCTCCTGTGTCTCCCCACATGCTTCTTTGGCGTCCTCGTGCTCTGCCACAGCAGCAGCATCTCCGAGCGCTCCGTGGTGCCTCGTGCCGCGGCC
>OOFC01008523.1:1991-15683 GCA_900323345.1 Pseudochromis fuscus
TTTAGCCTCGTCACATCAGACCCGGTCAGAGTGGACCACATGAAACTGTTTGAATAAATTCAATAGCGGCTTATAGACAGGTGCGCTCAATAGTCCGGAAAATACGGTAATCTAAAAATTTCCAGGTTTTCCAGGATGCATGGAAACCCAGAGTAACTATCTAATTAATACACCTTCATGTAGATAAATACAAACAACCACTGCATGCTCTTTAAAACTTTTCCTTCAAAATTTGTAACAATGTAAGTACAGCTGAATCTCAACCTGCTCAACTCATCCTCACAGTGACATCCAATCCAGTGCTCTGACATCCATGATGCTGTTGCTGCAACAGTGTCTCACCTGTGAAATAAAATCCTTTTCGTTCCTGCACTGTGCAGCAAGTCTGACTTGTACCTGATAAAAACATACACTCCCACCTCCTTCAGGCTACAAGTGAAAGGTGATAATTATCATAATATAATTAAAAAATGTCAAAAAATTCCTCATGGTAATTTAAATGAAGGTTTTCATATAACAGTGGAGGAACTGTAGCTGCAATGATAGCGGGGCTCCTTTAAAAAAAAAAACTGAGCTTAATGAGGGTTTTATCAGGAAGGTTTCTTCGTTCATAGCTTCCTCTGAGCGATGCCTCTTGGCTCCTGTCCATTCATATATTTTACAATCCCCCCTCCTCTATTATCCTATCGGTTTAAAAATCTAAAAGGCGACTCCATTCTGGTTCATTTAATCCAATTATAGGAGCCTAAAGCTACCACTCCTCTCACTTCCCACACACAAACCCATCACTAATCACCATCCCCCCTTTTTATCAGCGCAATTAGCTGCACCTGTAACACACTGATTCCAGCTCCTGCAGCTGATGCCAACTTTCAATCAGCACCTTCCCATCAAGACTCCATCCAGAAATAATCCAAATAATCTAATAGACGTTTTTGCAACTGCACTTTGTGTCCATGAAGCGGTCTCTGGATTTAATGTGATCACAACACACTGGGGCTTCTGTACGACATTAACTTTGATCAATAAATCAGATTATGTTTTGGTCTGTGATTGTTTTTGGAGGGATAGGATATTACTCAGGATCCTGAGAATAAAATCAAATCTGTAATCCCATCTCTTACAATGGGTGGAGAAAATCTTAATGGATCTTGTTGAAAATCTAACCACACATGGTGGATAATAACAATCCAGCACAGTAAAGGTGATTGGAATTTGAGTAATTTTCAGAGGGATGGGTGCCATAGATCTTTAGGGTATGACCACAGACTGTATATGGAATGGATGAAGCCAGTGTGATGTCACCAGTTGGTTTGTGGATTCATGTCGTAAAGTCAGAGTTTGGCATTTGAACGTCGCCATGTTGGTTTTTTTGGACCCAGAAATTGGATATGATTGGAGGAGTGAGGGGGCGGGTCTGACCCTTGAACTCTAGGACACTGCCCAAACACTGGAGTTCAGATGTGGTCTCATTGGAGACCTGTCAATCAAACTAACCACACCCTTAAATGTTCCTCTTTTTGAAACTGAATGTCTACTTAACTACCGTAATTTCCAGACTATAAGCTGCTACTTCAACAACAATGCAGCTAATTTATCGATCTTTACGGACTAACCTGCTTCATGCCACCGATACATTTAGCCTCGTCACATCAGACCAATGAAAGTACCGAACAGGTCACAGTGGACCAATGAAACTGATCCAATAAATTCAAACTCACTCACACTAAATTCTTCAGATCAGTCAGTTTACATTTAATGCACACACCATCATCATGGAAAACACCTGAAGAAATGCATATGATGCAGCTTTCAAGTTAAAGTTCATGATCGATTCAATGCAAAGAAACAACAAAAGTTTTCAGAGGTAAGAAAAGCAGATGAACTTCACATCAAGAACATCACTGCTAAATCTGCAGGTGCCGCGTGCATTCGATGAATTTGCATAAATAAATAAACACAAGCACGTGGACCTCTGTAGTGGTCTGTTGGTGTATGGATCAGGTGGATTTCATCCATACAAAGAGTTAACATTGGTATGGACACTTCAGCCATATGGTCCATACACAAATCTACACTATTGCACCTGCGGCTTAAAGAGAAGTGCAGTCTTTTTTTTTTTCTTTTAAATTTAGTGGGTGCGGCTTATATTCAGGTGCACTTAATAACCTGGAAATTACGGTAGATATATTTTCCAGATGGATCTCCAGATAACTAACGAGAAGTATTGACCCTAGCTAATGACATCAGAATGACTTGAGGGTATAATGTAGTACCACAGTATTTCATAATTCATGTTTTTCCCTTTCCTTTTAAAACCTGTTACTATACACAGTCTGTAGTCACATGTTAATGGGTTTGTTGAAAATCTAAACACACATGCTGGATAATAATGTCTACAATGTGACACAGATCATTACGACACAAAGAAGAGTTTGATTTTTGGCATGATTGGGAGATCATTGATGTCCAATAGATCCTGAAATCATTAAAACTCTCTCTGTTTTAGCAAGCTAAGGAAGTAAGATACACTAAGTTAGCTGTATTTTTAGCTTTCAATAAAATAAAGCGTAGGGTGCTTCAGACCCACTCTGCTGCCCCTAAAGCACAATCTGTCACGGTGAAGCCTCCTGATGTTAATAAAAAGGATACACGTTAGCATCCAGTAGTGTCACCTGCGCACTACAGTGCAACAGATCTGCAAACAAAGGCATGCTGAGAATCCAGTGAATGCACCAATTGACAAATATGTTGTATTGTCCCGGAGAGAGCAGGAGTGGAGGCTGAGTGCAGGGAGCTGTTTGAAAGGCACAATGAAAAGTCTGACCCAGACACAATCCAGCTCACAATGACAGCACTCACGCAGCAGAGCCTTTTTTTTTTTTAAGGGGAGTCCTGAGGTCTGTTTGGCGCCATCCCTTTCACTTCCCTGTGTGTGTCTGAATATTCGGCGTAATGAGGATGTGATGCAGGAAACGAGGAGAGCGCAGTGGAGGAGTCAGTCTAATAGATGGTGAGTGATTCCAGTCAGTCTCTATTTTACAAGCCTGTAAATGTAAATGAAAGGCTTCAGTGGACTGAGATGCACCTTTGACCTCAGCAGCTGCCTGTCTGCTCTCAGGGGGCGGAGCTACGAGCAGCAGAGGCGTGAACAGGCAGCTCGACACCTTTACTTTCATTTTTGTTTCTAACTAGGTCAGACCGCACCAGCAGAGCTGAGCTGCTGTTACACCACATACGCCAATCTCACTCTTCTCCTTTTTTAATTTAGACTTTAATTCTGTTTGAGATGAATATTACAGCATTACTATTTTATTAATGGAGCATAAAAATGGGTATTTGTCAAAAAAGAATGCCAATATTATTCATTCATAGATCTGTACGGGTGTATTGTGTAATTTCTAAAATTGTGCTCACTAGTTAAGAAATAATGAAATAATAAAGGATATAAAATATGGAGTAGATATAGTGCGAGTGTGTTTATTTAACCAAGATGTGGGTCACACTCTCAGCACAGACACATCCATACAGCACGGCGGTCTGACCTTGATGAGGCGGCGTCTGGAGGAGGTGATTGGTGGATAATAAAGCGCACCAGGAGCCCATCAGGCTTCATCACCACCCAATCAAAGTCTGAAGTGCTCCATCACACAAAAGTTTTCTGCACATACTTTCACAACAAGGCCACGCTGGTGTAACTCAGCTCACTACAGATATCGTTCTCTTCTCTCAACACAATGTTGTTGGGATTCAGAGCATTCAGAGTGTATGGAGGGGACGAATGATGTCATCAATTGGTTTGGGGACTGGAGTTTAGCTTTTGAAAGCCGCCATGTTGGTTCTTTTGGAGCCAGAAGTGACCATATTTGGATATGAAGGTAGGAGCGAGGAGGCGGGTCTGATCCTTTAACCTAAGGAGGTCTCATTGGAGAACAGACCTGTCAATCACACTAACCACGTCCTGTTGGAGCCAATAATGTAATAACAGCCGATAATGTAATAAATTTGCTCTTTTTGAAATCTAATAGGCCAATAATGTAATTACTGGCCAATAATGTAAAAAAAGTCCTAAACCAATAATGTAATAACTTTTGGCAAATAACGTAATGTTACTTTATTAGCCAATTAGCCGATAACGTAATAACTTTTAGCTAATAAGTCACCTTATTAGCCAAAAGTTATTACATTATCGGTTTAGGACTTTTATTACATTATTGGCCAGTTATTATGTTATTGGCCTATAACGTAACCATTTATTACGTTATTGGCCTATGACATTTCAAAAAGGGCAAATTTATTACATTATCGGCTGTTATTACGTTATTGGCTTCAACACGCCCCTAAATATTCCTCTTTTTGAAGCCTGATATCTTAAGTTTCTACTTCTTCCTTTTCCACATGTAAATGCAATTTTCTTGTATCGGAGACGGATTCTGTTCATTTAAATCTGTTGTTTTTTTGGTTTTTTCCTCTTTGCATGTCTTTTATTTTGCATGTTCAAAGTAAATAAATCAAATCAAATCAAATAATATCCACTTAATTACGAGTTGTTTTTTTCCAGATGGCCCACAAAAATTTATTTTAGCTAATGACACCAGAATGACTTGTAGGGAAAACATACACTGATTGAAGTTGCGGTCTATGATTTCGAAAAACTGGCCTCTCCATGAGAAATCGCACTTTAGTCGACGGGGATACAAGCCAGATGCAACTTGGATAACTCAGATGAAGCAGTGGACGGAAAACGCCAGCGATGCTCGACTTCGCGATCCAAGTCAGCGCCGGCTCGCCTCCCCGGGAAGTGAGGATGACGCTGATTAATCTGCTGAAATGTTGAGAGGAGGTTTCAGGCAGATGGTAACTGGCAACCTGTACTTCCTCCAGGTGCAAGAAGTGAAATTATGCAGCGTAGATCTTTTTTTTTTGTGTCTTTACTGAGCCATACATGTTCAATCTCTGCTCTGGATAAAGGACAGCAGAGCGTGGATGGTCTTTATTAATCCATGGCGCTGACAGAAACTACACACAAAAAAAAATGAGTGAAAGGGAGAGTGAGCAGCTGAGTGGCCTGTTAGTGAAGTGAAAGTGGTGTAAAAGCATCTAGAGTTATCACCATGGTAATTTAGTGGATCTGTAAGAGTCACTGAGTACCATCTGGGAAGTCAGTGTCACTGAGTCTCCTCCTCCTTTATCTTTAAATATGTAGCATTTATTTCACTGCTTCACACAAATACACCTCTAAACATTTCTAACCTTTCTACACACAAACTAGAAAAATGACTCCAGGGATCTGATGTAAGCTCCTGCATTTCACACTCGTCCACTGCCCACTCTTACATATTAGGTGGAGCTGGAGCTTCCCACCAGCATATAGCTGCCAGACTACATTATTAACCTGTTTAACCCTCAAATGGTTCCTGTATCCTGGAGGATCGAGGCTTTTGAGATGCATTATGCAGGTGCACTTTAAATCACAGTCGAGTACTTTAGCCATGTGACTTCCTGCAAACGTTCAAAAATCGACTTTATCTATTCACATTTACTGTATTAAAATATATTACACTGTTTTAAAGGGTGGTTTTGTATTTTTATGTTAAAAAATATTAAATTAAACCTTAAAAACTTTCATTAAAAAGGGAAAAAAAAGGGGAAAAAGCACAAAAATGTGTTGAACCATCAAATAATTGTAAGAAAATTTGAATTATTTAAAATCAAGGTGTTTTTTGAACCTTCAGACAAAAATAAATAAAGTTAGATAGAGAGATATAGATTTTTATTAAATTTTATTGTTTTTCATTAACTCTCAGAAATATCACACTACATGTATTTGAAATTTGATGTTAATTTGTGCGCCTGTCCCTTTAAGAGTTAAGTAGAAATGATGTCGCTCTTTTTTCTTTCTGCACTTTTCCCAGAATTATGTATTCATCACGTTTACACCCTGACAGTGATGCTTCAATAAGGCCGACGCTGTTTCTAATATTTATAATATCAGCTCATGATAAATAACTAAAAAGCCTGTGACCGTCTTAGATTAAAGAGAGGAATGAATTAATGAGTAAATGAGTGTTTGCATGCACACTGAGCAGTCTTTTAAGGGGGATGTGCAGGCCGCTGCTTTGATGGGGCTCTCGGTATTCCCGTCACGCTTAAGGCCCTATCCATTACAGCTCATTACCCGGAGAGGGAATGAAAGAGAGGAGACCCTTGGCCACGCTCGGCCCGGGCTCACAGAGGACCCAGCAGGGTTAAACATCAACCGAAGCCACGACACCCCAGCAGCTGGGCAGGTGTCAGCACCGCTCGGATCGCCCCGGGGAGGATCCAGTTTCAAACTGTGCGGATCATATGAAGCAACATAAAGCTCCATAGAATACATTAAAACTTATTCTGTACAATGTAAATTAGGTTGATTTACTGTCGAGACAAAAGATGCATTCGTCGCTCAAAGCAAGTAAATAACAAGCAAAATGTTTTCTGAGTCAAGAAGTGGAATCGTGTGAAATCTAATTGCACATATTCATATTTTACTGGAGCCTTTAATTGCAAAGTTGTCTTGAGTTTGTTTAAAATAATCTGTCTGGGCCGTCAGCTGAACTTTAAAACGATCAGTGAGTGTTTTAGGGAAGATTTCCTCCAACGCTTAATTTGTGCAGTTTAACCCTCGCTTTTGTTTTTGCCGTCGTTATGGAAACAGATCTCAAAGAATTATTACTTTTTAGAGAGACAGAGTATTAATCAAGGAACCAATAATTAAATTTTTCAGGACTCTGTGCAACAAGATCTCGTCAATTTACAAAACCCGATCTGTTCCCGTCTGAAAGAACACTGAAACGAACAAAAACCAGAAACACACATTCGTACCTGTGTGTCAGAGCTTCAAACTGAAAAGCCATCTCCGTCCTTGACTTTAATGAAGAGCACTCGTGTTTATGAAAACACGACAAATCAAGCTTTTCAAAAGCATCCACCCTCGTCCCCGAGCATCTAAACAACATCCCATTAGGTGAGAATTAATGAAATCCCCATTACAATCTCAAACTGGAAGAGATAATGCCACCAAGGCCTGTAATCACCACCAAATTAGAGGCATTAAGTTTTGAGATGCTGTTGACGGGTTTGCTCGATGCATCCCGGCCTGCGCGGGAAGCAGAAATGCGTCGACGTGCAGGTAAAAACAGCTCCGGAAAAAACACATTATTACCTCGAGAGCTCTTTTTCATCCACGCCAAATCATGCTGATGCATTGTAAATGAGCTGGCGAGAGGAGGAGGAGGAGGAGGAGGAGGGGGGAGGATGCCAGAGAGGGAGAGAGGAAGATGCACTCTTCTTCTTCTGTCTAATTATACTGCTGCAATGAGCATAATTAAAGCACTGCTGTTGTTTTGTTTTTTTTTTCTCTCCCCTCCACCAGACTGGCAGAAAAATCTGTAACCGAGCGTTTGATTGTTGTCACTACTGCCTTATGGAAAGAGTGTGTTTGTATGTATGTGCTGTTCAACAAGCATGTGACCTTCAGCAGCAGCGATTGGGGAAGGAAAAGGAGGATGAACAGTTGGTATATTCAAAAAAATCAATGATGAGTGTGCATGAGGAAGAGATGGTTGGTGCAGCGACATAAAATGAAGAAGAAGAGGGCAGATAGAGGAGAGGGGAGGGGGATCGAGGGACGACTCTGTGGATGCTGGACTGGGTTTAACGTGGCAGAAATCCACCAGTGAACCCAAACAAACAGCTCCACACATAACATGAGAGAGGCAGATAAGAGAAAGTAACACAGGAGAAAGAGGGAGGTTGATAAGCAGTGGATGCTGGGAGAGGAAGATGTGGAGGGAGATAAAAAGAGGGAAGGAGCAGTAGAAATGTTGGATATTACAGTGGGACCACCTGGGGAATGTTTACAGAATTTAATAACTCTAAATGTCATCACTTTATTGGATTTATGGATTGATGTCTCTCTTCCTCACTGTGCGTCTCCCTTCCCATCTTTCTCTCTCCGAAACAACACACACACACACACACAAACACACACTCCATCACCCCCCACATGCAACAATCGCCATGGTACCCGATGGTGCAGCATCACGGGAAAATCACAGAGCTCCTGAGTCCGGTGGTGACAGGTAGAGCATCTTAAAACACACATGCTGATGCTACCACTGTATTATACTGGGGTAAAAAAACAAACAAAAAAACCCCAAAAACAAAAAAACAAACAAAAAAAAAAATTAAAAAAAATAATAAAAAAAAAAAAAAAAATCAGTAATTCTATAATTTTATGGATTTTCTTTGTTTTCCAAATAAAATTAAGAATTGACCAGTATACTGATTTTTTTTATTACAAAATACACAGAATTTTTATGTCTAATGTAAAATAACCAATTGTAAAATAAGTAAATTACTCCAAAAAAATAAGATTTATCATTTATATTTAATAAACGGAGCTGTTAAATTGATCGCAATACTTGAAAAAAAAGTTTAACTGACAGTGGTCTTGTATAATTAATATTTCTCGATTTTTAATTGTTTTTACAAATGCAAATGTCCTTCAATAAACACTAAAAACCCAAAAGCTACAAACTGTGTTTCATGTATGTAAAATTACTACATATTGTTTTATTAATTGGTCATATTTTGTTATTATACAATATTTTCTGGCACCCCAGCAACTCATTTGTTTCTCTCTCTTAGTGCATGCATGACTTATTTACTATCCCTTTAAATCCAAAGCAAACTAAAGTAAATAAAAACAAACACACTGCTCCTATGTTCAGACATTAAACCCTAATACTGTATTTTCCAGACTATAAGCGCACCTGTCTATAAGCCGCTATTGAATTTATTCGAACAGTTTCATGTGGTCCACTCTGACCAGGTCTGATGTGACGAGGTTAAATGTATCAGTGGCACGGAGCTTGCTAGCTTGTATAAAGCTAACGAGCTTCATGCCACCAATACATGAGAAACACTGTGTTTAAGTTCAAAGCGTCGGAAAAAAGTAGCAGCTTATAGTCCGGAAAATACGGTAATTTAATTCATTGTATGCAGCTGTATCCTCATATTATTTGCTGTGTTAGTTTCCTCTGCACAGTAAAGATAATTAAAGCATATGCAGAGACAGCAGGAGAGAGGAAACCAGGGAGAGATATGAATGTTCAAAATCAGTTCAGCTATTTTATCCATGTGCTAATATTGAGAGCTGACGTCTGTGAGCGACGACCAAAAAAAAAAGGGTGCTGTGCTATAGAGGCATGAGTCATTGGTGCCATGGTGCTGAGGCAGTTACCCAAACACACACACACACACACACACACACAGTAGATATACATGAAATTACAGACAAAAGATCACAAACACATAATCACAATCAGTGCTACTGTGGCCACACAATCCACAGAGACAACTATTCCCATTACCCAGTAAGAGGCGAGATAGACGGGAAGAGGGTGGGTTGGCGATGATGTCATAAATGATTTGGGTGCACTCAGGAAACTGCAGCCAGCCTCTGAAGTACCTAAAGAGAGTGTGTGCAATACGTACAGAGCAAGATCTGGAGACTGGGTTTCGAGAGCCCAGCTGGACCACATCGCTGTCAGCGTCCGTCCGGTTTGTGCAATTATTAAGTCGAACAATACACAAATGACCCTGAATTACAATGGCGAGTCTTATCTGGCGTGATGCAATGGCGAGGAAAGCAGCAGAGAGAGGAGTGTGAGGCAGGAACACAGTCATGCATTCAAGTGTTTTCTTTGCATGTTTCTGCCACCAACTGTTGATTGTTGGATTAGCGCGCCACAGTCTGCAGGAATGTCCATTGTGTTGCCTGTGCACAATGACACACTCATTAAAGCCACTGACACAGGCTCAACTCCAGCGCTGCCATCCTGCCATTAGGGTCATTGTAAAATCTGCCAAGTGCTTTTTGAACAACCAACCCGACTGTACTTTAATGCCGTGCTCCTCCAACCCAGGCGCTCTGCCGATGGTGGGAAATCCGAAAGCCTACGCGCTGCATCCGCTTTGATATTCATCGGCGTGTCCGGCCGAGGTCAGCACAGATCAGAGGGGGCAGCGGCTACAGTAAGAAAGGGTCAGATCAGCTCAGATACAAAGCAGAAGCAGAGCAGATCAGAGCAGCAAGAGGCACCACAGGGCAGCATCGGGTCAGGGCATGCAACACACAACTTGTCCACTGTATGTTTTGAACTGTATAAATTAAAGAGCTGCTGGGGAGAGGAAATGGGTGCAGATTAAGTCCTGAGTTTATTACTGGGCATTCACAGTTCAAGGCTGATGGTGCAATCATCACATTGATCTTTGTTGAGAAGTAGTAACTTCACATTATTTGTTATTTTCCTGAAACTGAGACGCTGACATTTATTTTCAATACTTGATTGTGACTTATCATTTGAAATGTCATGTTAATCAGTTATATTAATGTGTCTCGTGTCAAAAAACATTACATCAGTGTCTGGTTGATGGTTTAAATTAAGTGATTCTCTATTGTTTTGGAAGGGAAAAAAAATGATCAATTGTGATTACAAAGTTAGAGAGTTGGTAGGTATACGTACACTACTCCCAACATATTAGATGCTGCCTCCAAAAAAATTCTAGCTCATAAAATGTTATCAGTTATCAGTTCTTATTTCTCATCTGTTGGTCCATGTGAAGGAATAAATCATAATCAAGTAGATATTAAGCTTTGTTAGAGTCTAATATGTAACAACGACCCAAAATGTAACACCGTCCTGAATTGTTATTAAAAAAAATGTAATAAAACCCAAAATACAATAACTGGTTGATAATGTAACAAAAGTGCTGAGCTTGAAATGCAATTAAAAAAATGTAATAATGGACCCAAAATGTAAGAAGTTGTTACATTTTGGGCAAAGTTGTTACTTCCTGGGTTCAGCATCTTGTTACATTATCGACCAGTTGTTACATTTTGGATTTTGTTACATTTTTTTATAACAATTTGGGTCATTGTTACATTTCAGGTCATTGTTTCATATCGGCCTCTAACAACCTTCAAGACTGAGAGGTGTGGTTAGTTTGATTGACAGGTCTGATCTCCAATGGGACAAGATGTGAAGTTGAGTTTCATACATATACACTGGGCAGTGGCCTCAGGTTCAAGGGTCAGACCCGCCTCCTCACTCCCTCCCTTTATCTCCAAATATGGTCACGTCTGGTTCCAAAAAACCAACATGGCGGCGTTTAAATGACAAACTCCAGTCTTTAAAATGCCACAAACTAGTGGATGATGTCACATTGGCTTAGAGTGTTACAGAGGAAGAGGTACGTACAAACAAAAAAACACTGAAATGTTGCACTGAAAATTCAATCAAAATCAAAAAAACCTTATAAAACTAACCTGATTGTACCACTACTCCTACTAAATACTAATTTCAAATAAATAAAATGAAATAATTAGTTGGTGTTACGCCCACATATTGCTGTGCTGCTGCTCTGCTACAGATAAGAGTGTTCAGCGAGTGTCCGGCGTCTGATTAACACAGATGAATATTTCATTTTTGAAGTCCAGCTGCTCCTCATCTGCAGGTCTCTCTCCTGAGACCGCCTCAGGCAACAAGGCCGAACAATTTCATCACAGTGAACACACACATTGAAGCAGTGTGTGTGTGTGTGTGTGTGTGTGCTCGCTCTCCAAATAATTACAGCAAAAATGCATCCGATGGCTTGGATGCAAACTGTAATGGATTGTAGTATAATTACAGTAAGATCACTCACAATCCTTTCACCACATATGTACAAGCGTGGTCAGTGTTTTGAGCTGTACAGTGAATACTAAGCTGCATCTCTCGCACTCAAGGCTGCACATCTGCACACCAGGGAGTTTTCGGGGGATAGGATTCCCTCCCTCCATCCCTCCCTCCTCCTCCTCCCTCCATCTCTGCTGCATCTCATCATCTCTCTTCCCTCTTCCTCCAAACCTGTCTTCTTATGCAGTGTTTTCGGCCCCGTGGGGAGGCTGCTCCCGGGCTGACAGGGAGTGTCACCGACTCCTCTCACAGCACATTACTCTCTCATTCTGCATCTTTTTCAGGGGTTCCTCCATTTTTGCCACAAAAACACACACATACACTACTACATCCACTCCATACGACATCCAGCGTCGTCTCTCTCTTCTTCTACTACACGAGGATGTGGATGGAGACTCACCGTTATATAATGGTGCATTTCCACTGGCCTACATGGTACCTACTTGGCTCGGTTGCGTTTCCATTACAGAAAACAGTCCCTCCTCCATGTAGCTGGTCGTCAGGTGAAGGAGGAGGAAGCTGATGAAGTAATCTTCAGATTTCTACTGTTGTGGCATCACAGGAAGCAGTTTGAAGATTGTTTCAGGCGAGAAATTAGTTGTTTTTATTTCAAATATCTTGTTAATTCATCAACTTAGAGCCGGGTTAAAAACTTGCTCTGATGGTTTCAGAGATGTGAGCTCTCGCTACGACCTCCGTCGGCTGTTCGACCAACCAGGCGCTCAGAGCTCATGTTTTTTTTCAGCTGACGTTTTTAAATAAAATTTTAACGTTGCACTGAAGCGCTGTTCTGCTATTTAAGTCGCATTTACACTGGTACAGCATTGCCCCGCTTCGTCTCGCCTCGGTTTTAGCGCATTTACGCTGGTACCTACTCGCTTCGGTTCGCTTTGGTTTTGGTGCATTTCCACTGGCAAAAAAGGACCTGGAACTTGGTACCTGGTACAACTTTTCGTACCTCCTCTCCTGCGGTTCCAAAAAAAAAGTACACGGTCAGGTAGGAGCAGGTACTAAGATCTTATTGGTCGGAATCGTACCTGCTACTACTAAAAAAGTAGTAGCAGGTACCAAGTTTCAGATACTTTTTGCAGTGGAAACGTGCCACAAATGGCGCATTGACACTGGTACCTACTCGCTTCGCTTCGCCTCGGATCGCTCGGGATCGGCCTCCCTCGGTTGCATTTACATTGCCGAAGATAGTCCTTCCTCTGCGTAGCTGGCCGTCATTCATGACGTCATCTTTTTTGAGATTCTTTGACTAATGACAGAAAGGTTTGCACCTCGTCCTGAGTCCATGGGGCAGGATTTCTAACAGCTGCCATTTCTCTTGTTGTTATTTCAAACACGTCTGCACAGTTTGCCGAAGATTTAAAAATGGCTTGTTTGTGGGAACAGATTACGTGCCGTGCAGTGATGATGCAACGACGCAGTTATGATTCCGACCAATAAGATTTTAGTACCTGCTCCGACCTGACCGGGTACTTTTTTTGGAACTGCAGGAGAGGAGGTACGAAAAGTTGTACCAGGTACCAAGTTCCAGGTACTTTTTCACCAGTGTAAATGCACCAAAACCGAGGCAAGGTGATACCATGCAGTGGAAATGCACCATAAGAGCAAATGTGTGCGTCTGCAGTTGAGGTGTGTGTACAGAGTGTGTGTGTGTTCCCGTGTTAAACCAGGTGAGATAAGACACCTCCTGGACGTTCCAATTTCCTGTCCGATATTTGCCTTCCTCGCCGAGCGCTTTATCAGGATAGCACATAAATGCTGATAGGTTGGGAAACCTTATTGAAACATAGAGAAGTAGATGGAGGAGGCGGGGGTGAAACTGGAGAGTGATGAGTTTGAAATGGAGAGAAGGGAGCGGGATTAAACACAGGAAAAAAAAAAAAAAAAACAAAAGTAGACG